>JAJONR010008219.1:0-56984 GCA_029582245.1 Solanum etuberosum
TCATCTCTACCGAAAAGATTGCTTTCTGCAGTGAGAGATCAATAAAGTTCTTATCTCCAACTGGAAAGTTGCTTAGAATCTACTATAAGGTACCACTCAGCTCTTTTTTCTTCCAACTCTTAATTTTGTACGCACGTAGAGCATAATCTAATAAGCCGGTTCACAATTGCAGGTATCGATCCCAATAAGTAAGACAATGAAAGCAAAAGAGAGTGAAAATAGGGAAAAGCCATCACAGAAGTATATACAAGTAATTACAGAGGATGATTTTGAGTTCTGGTTTATGGGATTCCTTAATCATCAAAAGACTCTGAGATATCTGCACCAGGCAATTTCAAGTACTTCAAGCAGCTAAGAAGATAAAACTTTTTTTTTTTTTCATTTTGTTTCCTACTACGCCCATTCATCAATGAATGTACAGATCTCTTCAAACATGTAACTAGTTCCATTCCTCAATTGAGGCTTTAGAGTTTTTTAGGCTTTGAGCCATAGCTGTCAACACAAATGTATAAACTTATTGTAAAATTAATGCAGTTAGATTCATCTTTTGGGACTTGGCATAGTCATCACTTCTTATTTGACCATTTGAGTAGCAGATCGTTATGGGAACCCAAATTTGAGGTAGTGTACATTCTAACATAACAAGTTCAATGGGTAATAACAAGGTACTTTGTGTTGTTAAAGCACTTCTCCCTCTAATCGAAAATTACTGTAATGCATATTACTCTGCGAGGAGCTAAGGTATTGTTAAATATTTGATATAACAGGAACAGTGACAAACTCTATAATGCAGAATGTTACCAGAAAAAGTTGGATAAATTCTTAAAGGGATTAGTAAATGTCTAGAGTAGCAGGGGACATAGTAACTAATTCCACTTATATAAATATTGAAGTAGTGTCGCTTCAAATTAGATCTAAAGGGTTGGTCTTGTAAATATTCACGGGATCAAGATTGAGTAGATGGTCGTAAAAGTGCTAAGAGCAAATACTGGTTAGTTCGCTACTAAATATTATTACGTGTGCGGTACTCCCAGCTTGACATAATAAAACATTCAAATCTTAGGATACCATCTACTTAGTCAAACTTTAAAAGTTTTACACTAATGGAAAGTTCAATTCTATACAAGATACTTACTGGTATGTATGATTTTATAAGATATATTACAAATTATTGGGGGATTTTTTTTCTTGAGAAAGGTAACATTTACTTCTATATATCCACAGGTATACTATATCAAAGTGTAGTCCCCCTCCAAAAAGTTTTACTTACATCGTTCCTAAGATCTTCTAGTTACAGCCAATCAATAACATTCAACACATCTTCAGTATCTCCTATCACTACTTGTTTACACCAAAAATAGTGAAGCCCTAGGCAGTTTGTCTTTATCTTATGAATATTGTTCTGTTTCCTTCAAAACATCTTTGATTCATTTCCTTCCAAATTGTCCGCCAAATTGCAAGCTGGGACAATCCTCCATCTCTTCTCTTTTTTTCCTGCATTTCGAATCCTTGTTCCAGCATTGTAGGACTTCTATAATTCTCCCAGGCTTTATCCACTTGATCTTCCTCTTATGGATGAACATCTGTCACAATTGATCTGTCCATTTGCAGTGTAAAAAGAGATGGAGTCGTCTCCACCCATTCTTCACATAGATAGCATCTAGAACATAGATTGAATTTTCTCTTGTTCAAGTTCTCATGTGTCAAGATTGCCTCCTTTGCCAAAAGCCATGTGAAGTAATTCACCTTGTAGGGAACTTCTGTTCTCCAAATCATCCTCCAGGGCTATCCTGCTTGCTGTACCTCAGAAGAACTGAGTTCTCTATATGCAGATTTTGCAGTGAATTCTCCCCTTCTCTCCCCCTTCCATACTAGTCTATCTTCCTCTTCTATCAGAATGGTAGCCATATTCATTGTGTCAAGAAATCTTGCTATGGTTGTCATTTCCCAATCATTTAGTTTCCTTCTCAGAGACAGGTTCCACCCTTGTCCAGTCTATAATTCTGCCGCTGTTGCTTCTTGTGCTTGGCTCAGACTATATAATACAGGAAAAGCATGTTTGAGTGTCTCTTGTCCACACAAAATGTCATTCCCGTTAGTTTCTAACATTTGGATGGCTTAAATTGAACAGACACATCTGTTCGAGAGAGAAAACGACATTTTTTTAAAGCAAGCTCTCAAGTTCTATAAATATAAGGCCTCTCTTGAAGTAGTGTAAGTTACCTTGCAATTTACTAGACTTTATTGAATCCTAAAGAGAATTACTTGGATTCCCCTAAAGAATACATGGCAAATATCTCTACAAGCACAGTAAATTTGACATGTCAAACTCTTCCTTCTTCAGTGTTGTTTCCTATTATTCTAATAGGAAATACAATTACTTTCTGTGCTTAAATTACATTTTAAATATACTTGACATTTCTCTCAAGATTTTTCAAAGGCAAAAGATGGTCAACAAGAAAATATGTTAGTTTACTCAAAAAAATTAAATCATTTGTCATCCATGTATGGTGTGTTCCACATAAAGTCAGCATAGATGGCCTACAAATCCTGCCTTTACACCACAAGATGAGATAACAAAAGAAGTAAGATAAGGTAACTGCCTTAAAAGAGAAGTTAATATAATCTAGAACTGTTGGCCCTATATAACAGATTGAAATATTTGAATGGCTACTTTTTTCCCTTTGCCTGATTTATTGAGAAGCAAATCAAAGTTCATGGATGACTCATTCATGTTCCAAAGGGGACAATCCAGTGGTGGTGGTTGATCACCACTTAACTTTAATGTCATAATTCTTATCGTTATCTTGTCAACCTTAACTCATACAAACCTAAGAAAACTAACTTGGGATAATTTTACTATGCATTAAAAGCTTGTGAAAAGAATTTAGGGGTAATTAGAACTACGAAAAGTTTAGGAGTGCACTGAATAAACCATGCCAAGTTTAGGGGGTAATGAGGTATTCTATATCAATTATCAACTTGAAATCATAAAATTTGTAGAAGCATATGATAATACCAATTGAAACTTGAAGTTTAGAAGAAACCAAGTAAGATCATGGAAAAAAAAAAAACCGTATGTGACTGTAGAGAAACATGGCCAGAAATGGAATTCACGAGTCGATTTGCATAGAAAAGGAAAAAAGTTCATAGAGGGTGAATTAAACTACCTTACTAGTTATGACAAGATGACTTCAAAATGGAAAGCTTTCCCTTACTTTTACTCAACTAGTAAAAGTAGGTTACATCACAAAGCAGATCTGCCAACACAAAAGTTGAAAACACCACATGTGCACACAAATCTTCATAATAAAATAAGGCAACATGAGATTTAGTTTACTGTAATTGAAAATAAAGCTAAAAGGATCCATGTTTCAAGACCTTTGCAGCAAATTGAGGAATATAGTTTTTTTATGAAGGTATTGTCCAGGTCAGCTTGTGCTAATCCACCAAGTATATGTTCAAGACTAAATGTAAGTATAAAAAATATTTTTTGACCTATATATGAAGTAATGATTTTCAACAAGATTTAAACTATATGTATAACAAGTAACTTCTTACCAATATATGCAGTTATGATGTTCTACATCAACAGTATAATTTTTTTTTTTGACGAACGGTGTTCAACCACCACTTTTCGGTCTATGTGAATCTATCACTGCTACTACCTTCTACCAACACAAGTATTGGGTAATTTTGTCCATCATAGCTTAGGCAAATAGGAAGAAATCCCTAACTTCGTACTCTGCTTTCCCATGATTTACACCCACCAACATAAATTAATAAATTAATAGACTGAAAGCAAAAGGAAAAACAAAGAAGAGAAAGCAGTGGTTGAACATGCACTGCACTTTGATAAAGAAAATTCTAAAAAAAAAAAAAGCAAGATCTTTTTTGCTTATTTCTGATGACCAATAGCTAACTCATGAAACAGTTATCATCAACTTATATATATAGTGCTACAAGCTATGTTCTTAAAACCATCAACCAAACCATAATAATATCTCAGTTATCTTAACAATATAGCAATCCTCTTCAAGATCAGAAGTCACAATGAAGGACTTAATCGGTGGAAATATTGTGGGTGTTCCCATGAGTTCAGCAGTATGTTCATTTGAAAGGCAGCCTAAAAAGACTACTATCCCTATCTTCTTGCCAAGACCATATTCCATCTGCAACATCAAAGATCTTATCTAAATTAAAGCAACGTGAGTATTTTCCCGGTCTCTTGATGAAGAATCAACTCAATTTGTAGTAGTTCTAAAGAGTATTAATTAATGACCCTTGAAAGAAGAGATCATTAAGACTGAAAATTAATTTTTGAAACTGCAGGAAAATCTGTGATTAGTAAGATGAACAAACTGGGGGAAAGGATGGACCGTCTTGCACAAGGCATCCGAGAGCATGGTAAGCACTCACATTTGAAGTTAGAAATTGAAAAAGAGTATTTTGCCTTTGGTAATAAACAGTTGAAAGTTTTGTGATTGAAAACCAAATAATCCTCGAACAATTTTTTCAATATTTGACGAGTGTTATCTGCATAATACTGATGGCTAAACTTCAACTTGCAAATAATGAATTTAGTATTTGAAAGTGAAGTCACGGCCAAACACAATTGTAAACCTAAAGAACACATATAAGTGAGTCATGAAGTACTAAAATTCATGCAAAGATGCACTAATTACATGTATATACAGTACAAAGTATGATTCTACTGGCATTAATGTCTCAACTCTAATTATGCACTGAGCCTAAGCCCGAAACTAACAGAAACTGTGAAGGGGAAACTGAGCCTTGGAGCAAAAATTCTTCAAGTAGGAGGGTTGGAGAAGATGTTCAAGCAGAAGTTTAGTGTTACAGATGATGAAAAGCTATTGAAGGTTTCTCAATGTTATTTATCAACTACAGCTGGTCCAATAGCAGGCCTTCTCTTCATCTCTACTGATAAGATTGCTTTCTGCAGTGAGAGATCAATAAAGTTCTTATCTCCAACCGGGAAGTTACTTAGAATTCGATATAAGGTATCGATCCCAATAAGTAAGATCAAGAAAGCAAAAGAGTGTGAAAATATGGAGAAGCCATCACAGAAGTATATACAGTTAGTTACAGAGGACGATTATGAGTTCTGGTTTATGGGGTTCTTTAATAATCAAAAGACTCTAAGATATCTGCACCAGGCAATTTCAACTATCAAGAATTTCAATCAGCTAACAAGATAACTTCTTTTTTTTCCAAATACACCCATTCATTAATGTAAGATGTTGATGCAAAAAAACAAATTTGCAGATCTGTTCAAGCTTGTAACTAGCTCCATTGCTCAGAGGTTTTAGATTTTTTAGGCTTTAAGCCTTAGTTGTTAATACGAATGTATAGACTTATTGTAAAACTAATGCAAACAGGAGGCTAATTCATCTTTTGGCCAGTCATCCAGCCATTTTCATGACATCGGTGGTGAGTCTTGATTCATATCCCCATAGCATAATCATACCACCCATAGGCTCTATAGAGTCTACCTAAAAGTTGGGTAGTGTCAAATATCTCAAACTAACTCAATAGTTCAAGCCCTAGTTCTTGAGTGAAATTTGATCAAATACGTAACCAAACCAAAAATCTAAGATTTGAGAGTTAAATCATGCGTATTATACAGTACTAGCTTAAATCAAGTTAAAACGACTTAAGTTGATGATAGGAAGGTGTGGGAGTGATTTCATCTTCTTGACCCAAGTTTGTGGAGTGGGAATCGAGAAAAATGATAACTTTTAGAGTTGTAGATTTTGAAATACCTTTGAAGCAACCACAGGTGTAATGATCACAACATTGATGATTGAAGTGCCCAGGAAGAAAGCTGTGATTGTGGTCCTTGGGACCGTATTCGAGATTATAAAGCTGAGCTCAATACCTCAGCAGCCCCATATAGTGGAGATTGAAGCCACTGGGCTCACGATAGCGATTTTCGAGCTTCGGCCTACTGCCTTCCGGACCATGCCTTGTTGCGATCGTGAGGCATGTGTTGTTCTTGCAACCTCCTTTGTTTGTTACCATGCAGAAATCACTAATGCTGTGATCATGGCCCCCTTATTGCTATCAATTATCATAGCACCAGTTCATTATAACAGGTGTTTCCCTTTTCTAAACCACAGTCCATTTTGATCCTCGTAGAGAACAAGCAAATACCCACACCATACAACTAACTCAATTTAGTCCTAAGCATGCTTCCGACATGCCTCCAACATAGACAGACAATTTTCAACAAGTATAATTAACATTTTGGAACATCATACGCATTAGTTAAATACATATACAGGAATAAAAAAAATTAAAACAAGTTCATTATAATATCCTTGGTAAAATAGTAACATCCTGATGAAGTAATAACAATTAGCTTACAACCTCAATCAAATCAAATCAAATCATCAGATTGAATTCTCACTGACTCACGCACTTCACATATAGTATATAACATGTTCATAATATCCTATGTTGCTCGGATTCGGGCGGGGGTATCTGATGTGGGTACAGATCTAGAGGTTGGATTCCTCATCATATCCATTTTAGGGTTCAGAGGCATGGATCCGAGTATGGATGTGGGTGCTGGGATACGACGAATAACTGTCTAAGTTGTTCAGACTCAAGTGTGGGTGTCTAATACGGGTGCGGATCTAGAGGTCGGATCTTCTATGGTCTAAATTTTAAGATTCAAGGATACGGATCCATGTATGGATACGGATGTGGGAATTCGGCTAAAGATAATTCAAATATCTAAAATTATGAGATATTATGTGGAAAACTTGAGGAGAAAATATTTGATCAAGAGGGGAATCCTGGAAGGAGATAAACGAAAAGTGGGTGACAATTATATATACAAGGTATTCTATTTTCTTCAACTTCATATTAGTTTTTGTTTTGATTATAGAAATCATTGAATCTGTCCAGAATTTCTCCTTCGAATTTGGTCAAAGTATCCAAAATTGGTTGACCATATCGGGTACGGATCCCACACCCACGTCGTGTCGACACCGGTGAGGCACGGAAAGTGAAGAGTCCGAGCAACTAAGATAATTGTATATTACAACATATAAAGTATATATTCAATTTTAATTAAAGTTATTAAACTAAAACTAATAAAATTTAATTCTTTAAAAACACCTAATATTTTACTCACACGATATAGGAAAGAAGTTATTCAAGTCAAGGTGGGAGTGGCCCACTTGGAGGAAAAGATGCGAGAAGGGAGGCTGAGATGGTTCAGGCATATAAAGAGGAGATGTGTAGATTTTCCGGTTAGGAGGTGTGAGAGGTTGCCCGTTGTGGGCTTGAGAAGGGTAGAGGTAGGCCTACTTGTGGGATTACACTTGGTTTGTTGTTGATATCTCGTGTAATAGCAAAGCATTCTCATACTTCATATAACTACATATTTATAACATAAACCCAAAAATCAATCTATATTTCTCGATCATAGATGTAGTCAAAGCACCCTAGGTAGACAAATGGAAAAACATCAGCTGGAATTTGAACCTCAGACCTCATGGTTCTCAACCCACCTCATTGATCACAACGCCACACCCTTGGGTGCTCATTTTATTTAAGCTTTGCGTAACTAAACTCATTTTCCAACAAAAACTGACCAACTAGCTTGCTAGATAATATAATTGAAAAACGAATGAAAACACGTTACAAAACTCTAAAATTTTTATATTATTCTCTCCAAGCCAATCTACGTGGTGGAATTTGACTCAACACGAAGTTTAAGAAAAGAACTTTTGGACTTATGGCCTTGAACCTACCATGAGATTCTTGTGACTAAAAAAGCACGACATTAAGGGTAAAATAAATGAAATATTTCCAAATAAAAGGTATCATTCTTTTGGAATGAACTAATAAGAACAATGACATATAACATGTAATAGAGGGAGTATTACAAATAATATCTTAATAACTAGATAAGTAGTTTGAAAGATACACATGAAAAATGAATCAAAAAATATTATTATCTTTTTATGCTTCATTGTTAAATACTTTTATTTCTTTAGATTTTTCAAAGGATTGTTGTCCAAAGAGAAAAGATGGTCAAACTAGGGAAAAGATAAGTTAGTTTACCTGAAATTATATGTCTGTGTGTTGTGTTCCACATAGGATCAGCATGAATGCCTACATAACCTGCCCATACACATCAGGATGAGACGGAGAAAAATAAAGCAAGATAAGAATAACTGCCTTGTAAGAGAAGGCAATACATACAATCCAGACAAGCACATGACTTATAGATCTTACATGTCAGATTGAGATCTTTGAATGGCTATTTTCCCTTGCCTAATTAATTAAGCAACACTTCAAGGATGACCCACGCATGTTCCTAAGGGGGCAGGCAAGTGGTGGCTATGAATCATCACTACTGTAAAATAATGTCATAAATTCGAATTTTTCATCTTGTCAACTTTAACATACAAGACTGGTAAAACTAACTTCGAAAGCATATGACGGCTAGCCTAATAGTAACAATATGATTCTCAACAATGTCCCTCTTGAGATTAAAAACTATTGTTTTAGTTTAAACAAATGCTTAATCATAAAGAATTACCTACAAAATAACCAGTTGATTTTCAATTAAGCCTAATTAAACTACCTTACTAGTTCTGAAGAGATGACTGCAATATGTGAAACTTTCTCTTTCTTTGGCTCAGCTTACAAAAGAAGGCAGTGCCATAAAGCAAATCTGTCAACTGATCAAAAGTTTTTTAAAAAAACACATGTGCACACAAATCTTAATGACAAAATGAGTCAGCATGAGATTAGTTTACTGTAATTGACCAGACAGCTAAAAGAAGACACTTTCAATACCTTACGAGCAAAAAGAAAAAGATATAAAAGGAATTTAGAAAATAAAGGGAGTGGTTGAACATGCACTGCACATTGATTGTTTTTAGAATATTTCAAATTTCAATCAACAAAAAGATTATTGAAGACACTCCCATCTTCCTGACAACCTTTTTCTTCTTGATACAAAAGAAAATTCTGAAAAAGCATATGCATGACCTTTTTTGGTTATTTCAGATGACCCATAGCTGACTCATGCAACAATCAGTTAAAAGATTCACCAACTCCTCTGCAAGCACCTATATATAATGCTACATGGAATGCTTTTAAACCATCAACCAAACTTAAATATTTCTCACATACCTTCAAAACACAGTAATACTCCACCTCAAATCAGAATCACAATGAAGAACTTACTCCGTGGAAATTTGGTGGGTATTCCCATGAGTTCAGCAGTATGTTCACTTGAAAGGCAGCCGAAAAGACTACTTGCCCTATCTGCTTGCGAAGACCATATCGTTCCATATGGAACTTCAAAGAACTTGTCTCAAATAAAGCAAAGTGAGTATCCCTGGTCTCTTAAGGAAGAATCAACTTGATCTGACCCTTGAATGTAGAGATCATAAAAATAAAAATATTCTTGAATATGCAGGAAAATATGTCATTGGTAAGATGAACAAATTGGGAGAAAGGGTGGATTGTCTTGTACAAAGCATCCGCGAGCATGGTAAGCACTTAAAATTCTCTATAAAAGACTTAAATATATTTATTGAAAATATTACTAAGATAATATTTTGTGTAAGTCGAAAAATAAGTATTTGAACTTAAAGTTGAAAGGAGTGACTGGGAATTGAAATTGTGTCCGGACATGAGTTCCGTTTGAAAAAAAAAAAGTTTGAAGCAAAAATAATTATCTCACTCAAAAATGCTACTCAGACAAGTTAATTCCATACTATACCAGTCTTTCAAATGCTAAAATGTTCGCCAACTGTGAATACTGATGGACAAACTTCACCTTAAGTATTTGAAAGTGGTGTCATGACCAAACACTAGTGTAAATTTAAAGAACTCAGAGAAGTGAGTCATGAAGTACAAAATTCATGCAAGAAGCACATGTATACATGATAGAAAAAATTGATTTCAAATGTCCTCTAATTGTGCAGTGAGCCTAAGCCCGAAACTAACAGAAACTTTAAAGGGAAAATTGAGCCTTGGAGCAAAAATTCTTCAAGTAGGAGGGTTGGAGAAAATATTCAGGCAGAAGTTTAGTGTTAGAGATGATGAAAAGCTATTGAAAGTTTGTCAATGCTATTTATCAACTACAGCTGGTCCAATAGCAGGCCTTCTCTTCATCTCTACCGATAAGATTGCTTTCTGCAGTGAGAGATCAATAAAACTCTTATCTCCAACTGAAAAGTTGCTTAGAATCTACTATAAGGTACCACTCTGCTCTGTTTGTCTTTCAACTCTTAATTTTCTAACCGCGTAAAGCATAATCTAACTGGTTCACAATGGCAGGTATCAATCCCAATAAGTAAGATAATGAAAGCAAAAGAGAGCAAGAATATGCAAAAGCCATCACAGAAGTATATACAAGTAATTACAGAGGATGATTTTGAGTTCTGGTTTATGGGATTTCTCAATCATCAAAAGACACTGAGATATCTGCAGCAGGAAATCTCCAGCTCAAGCAAGTTATGAAGACAACATTTTTTCCTTTTGTTCATTTTTTTTCCAATGAGCTCATTCTTCAATGTAAAACGTTCATACAAAAACGAATTCAGGGATCTGTTAAAACTTTGTAACTAGATCCATTGCTCAAAGGAGGCTTTAGGTTTAAGCTTTGTGCCCTTATGAGTTAATGGGAATGTATAGACTTCTTTTCTTTTGAAACTGATAGCTTTTGTATAGACTTGTTTTCTTTTTTGAGATAGCAAGAGATGCGAATGTATAAATTTATTATAAGACTTGTGCAGATAGATTGGTTTTCTTTGTAGATTCATTTAGCTTTCTACTTGTCCTTAGAGTAGACTTTATGACCCAAGTGGTAGATATGAAAACAAGAACAATATGCTAGTTATAAGATAAGCATTTTAGATTGTTTATATGCAAATTTAATACTGCATTCACAAGCTTTGCTGCCTTCAAGTTTTTTTTTAGTAAGATATATAGTGTCTTCAAATTATTTATCTTTTGGATAAAATGAAATAAGATATAAAATCTGCAGTTGAAATTGTAAAGTCAGTTTGAGGGATATTTCCATGTTGTAATTCAATATGCTGAGGCCGGAAACCACACTATATCAATTTGAGAATCTAAGTGATCATCATCATTTTTCTGGTCTGTAGTTTCCTCACACCTTGAGATAAGAAAAAAATTACATTTCACACATTTGGAACAACAAATTTCCTTAAGGTGTAGCCATTCTCACAATGGAATGCTACCCATTCATGAAAAGTGAACTGGTATCATCGTCCAGAAAATGATGAACCAGCCAATTTGAGATACTAAAATGGGCAGTGTGTTTAACTTCTCTGCATAGTGTAAAAATTATTTTACACTATCAAGTTACATAAATGATAACCACAGGTAACTGTTTAAAAAAGGTGGATTTAGTAACCGGAAAATCTAGGCAAGTTACCTGCTACAAGACATTAATATACACTGTCAATGTAAAGGCAACTTACCTACTATAACATGCTAAAATACACTATCAACGTGAAAAAAAATGATATACCGTCACTAAATATAAATTAAGCCATTTTACAATCAGAACACTGGTTCCTATCTTGCAGTCTGATAAACTTCTTTGGACAATTAGTTAAAATATGGCTTCTGTAAAATCCAAACTATAAGTAGTTACAGGTAACACAATCCAACCGTGGATAAGCACTGTCTCACACACACGAAACCTGAACTGGCAAATATAATTGGACAGTCGTACAAGAAATGTAATCAATCAAACCATCATTGTTGGTATAAGTTCACATTCAAGCTAGCAGCAATGGACTCATTTCATTCATAATCTGAAAACACCTACAGGAAACAATGGAGCCTACTAGTAGTTTACAAGGATGATATACAGGAGTTTGATATCAAATAACTGAAAAGCAGGGGGGGAAAACAACTGAAAAGCAGGGAAATAATCTACAACAAAAAACTTGATGCTTAACAAAAGGCAAATTAATGGGAACAAGGGACTGACATCAGGAGCTTCCAAAGTCATATTTTAGGTCTTAGGCAAAGAATGTGGTAATTACACTGCATGATCCCCTTCAGTCTTTCAAAGATATTGCTAAATCAAGTACTGCTCAAAGTAACACATCTGGCTCTGCTAAGCTTCCAGTGAAGTTTATTTTGCAAGATTCAGGAAACTGAATTCCAGCCTCCTCACACCCTGCTTTAGTGATTAGGGGACAAGACCGTACGTCTAGATATTCAAGACATTTACATGACTTCATAAGCTTCTTAATTCCTTCAACAGTGATCTTTGGACAGTTACTGACCTTCAAAATCTTCATTCCCAACATAAAGTTTTCACTTCCTAATTGTTGAAATGCAGCATCAGTTAACTCCTCACAGCAGCCAATGTCAAGAACCTCAAGCTCTCTGCATTTGGAAATGATGCAGTCCAATGAAGAGTCTGTAATATTCAAGCACCAATCCATCCTCAGTTTCCTCAGACTATTACTACAAGAAGCTGCCAGTGACTTCATGGACTCATCTGATATGTTACGGCAACCACCAATAACGAGTGTCTCCAGATTTTTACAGCAGTTGGCCAAGCATAAGATAGAGTCATCACCAACTTTATAGCAATCCAACAACTTCAATGTCCTAAGTGTCAATGAACAAGCTTCAGAAACGCTAGATATCCCAAAATCACCAATATTGCTGCATTTGTTAATGTCCAAATGCTTTATCCTCCGGCAACCTTCAACCAAAACAGAGAGACCTGAGTTGGTAATGTTGGTGCATCCTTGCAAACCTAGCTCTTCTACATTATGGCAATTCTTGGAGAGAGCTTTCATTAATGAATCTGAGACAAATCTACAGCCAGCAAGATGCAATGTTCTCAAGTCATGACACCCCTCAGCAACAGTTGAAAGCCCCTTGTCAGTGATCTTTCTGCAGTAGGATACATCTAAGGACTGTAAAGAAGAGAGACTTGATCCAATCGCATCCAATCCATTGTCTGTTATGCCTGTAAGTTTGGACCATAAAACCGTGCAAGTTAAGTCAAGGAAGCATCTGAGCAACAAAGTTACACTTGAAAATTGGAATACATATGATATAACTATACTATCCTCCCTTTTGCTACCACTTCAAAAACCACAAAGAAAAAAAGACATAACCTTTATGCAGAAACACAAAATCCTACAAATTTGCAATTAATTGTCCTAAAAAAACCAACCATAAATCCCCTAAAATTCTCCATAAACCCCATTACTCCCTTTTTATCATAAAAACCCATTATTTACAAGATAGAAAAGAGGAAGGGCCAGTCTTCACCATATCAGGTCAAAACCTTTAACATTTCAAGCAAAAGATTTTAGTCAAAATCCCAAAATTTCCTTTACGTCCAAGTTGGGAACAATACACCCACCACCCCACACAGGCAGGGGCGGAGCTAGTAAGGGCCCAAGGGCTCACCCGAACTGGTTATACATGGTTAAAATTATGTTTTATGTATTTCAAACCCTCTTAGTGAATCTCGGCTCCACCACCCCACACAAAGACGAATTCAAGATTTTAAATCAGTACTAAATGTGAAATATCACTACACATACTACTACTCATTGGTGCATTTGGCCTCTCCTGCAGTAGCTCAGGTTCACTTCAGCAATGAACATTCAAATTCAACAAATTTCAAACTATAAAACTTTTGATAAATACAAAAACAGACCTTTACAGTTCTGAAGATTGAGAATTCGTAAGCAAGAGAAAGCACTAGCAATAACTGAAAGATCAGAATCAGTAACACCAGGATAGAAAGATCTAGAAACCGACTGAGATAGATCAAGCTCATGTAATCGAGTGAATCGGGCCGCGATTCTTCTGAGCATGTGAGGCCCGGCCCGAGCACAAAGCTTCTTCCTTTCAGTACTTTGAATACGAAGCCACCGCTTACATACCAGCCCGAAAACTTCCTTGTCCTTGTCGTCTCCGAGCCTCGACAGAACGGCCCGAAGCTCGTCGTCGCCGAGACTGTCGTTTACGCAGTGGACCAAAACGACGTCGTTTTGCAGATGAGAGTCATCGCCTGCCATCGTTGAAGTTTATGGTTCCGATCTTACTGGAAAGAAAGAGGAGTCATCTTTTCATTTTGTGTTTGTTTTGTTTTTAATTTATAGGGTTTTGGGACTATATATTATAATTATTTAATACTATGATTAAGCAAGATAAAATTATGTGTTAAATAGTTATTAATTTAGTGTAAGCATTGAATAAGAAAATTGAACATGAAGAATTATGAGTTGGCTTAAGGCTCTAAGTTTTTGTATAGTAATAGTCCTTTCGTCTCAAATATTTGTTACGATTTATTTTTTTAAGAATCAATATTGTGAGATGTGTTTTTTATTAAATTAATATGAGAAAAATTGTACTTACTGTATTTTTTTAATATATTTAAAATATTAAATTCATCTTATTGATTTTATACCGTAAATCAAATCATCGATTAAAATAATATCAACATAACTAATAACAACAATATTAATCTAAATATTACTAGTAATACACTCGATTCAACCTTTGTTACAATACATCTTATCAAACGACTCCTACAAGTTTAAATGATTAAATTCCAACTAACATATAGTATATTCGCATTAAACACCCTTTATTCTATGTACTATCTTATTATTCATTATTTGTCCTATGGTATCCTAAGATAAGGGAAGATTAATGACTCTCAATTACATTGTTGGCACTAACTGACACAAGGGTCCCATACTCAATGTTTAGGTCAATTCAATAATAAGTACACATAATATGGATCATTTACATATCTTCTTGTCACTTAATGACAAATTAATACTCATAATTTGATGCAAACATCATAACTTTTTCCCCAAAAAATTGTCTGCAAATATTCATAATCTTATTCTCTTTGCAGACTTTCATGTCTGCAAAGTATTCAGAGTGATCCGGAGTCCTAAATCCGGATCACTCACTGCAGGACCCATTCAGGGGTGGCGCTCCTCTCCATATTCAGGGCTCGAACCCGAGACCTCTAGTTAAGGGTGAAACAGAAATGATTCATCTTAGCAAAATGCAAGTTTTAAAGTAATGAGACTTGGAGGATTCCTCATGTTGCTCCCTAGGAACAACAAATTCCAGCTCTAAGGATATCAAAGCACCATGTAGATTTAGCTAAAACTGGGCAGTAGAAGTTCCTCAATCTAACTTACAACATTTGCTGGAATACCTGAAATCTTGATTCAAGTAGCAAAAATACACCAGATGTGAATAGACGACGATCAAGCAAATTCAGGACTTTATAAGAAGATCCTTGAAAGATCACTGGAGTCCTTATACACCAAAAGGATCATAAAGAAGAAGAATGAACAGCCCCTTCCTATTGATCTAATTTGTCAGGAACAACTTGAGGGCCGACATGAGAATCATAGCTTTGGTGGAGAAACCTGAAGGAACAGGGCAGGAGAATACAATCTTATTGCATAATTCACATATAGAATTAGTCACAGCACCATCGCTTCAGGAAGTACCTTTAAATACCATTCTTCTCTGAAATACTTCATAAGCTTGTCACTGGATCATGAGGGCCAAAGAGGAATAGAAGTAATAAGTTGAGCTAGCATCAGTATTCCACAATCTTTTTAAAAAAAACTGAGAAATCTCTGAAGGCCAGTGGCACACAGTTCGGAAGTCGATGGACAAGGGGCTGGGCCCCTTGCCCTTCTCCACTTAAATACCGAATCTGTAATGTGTGCCTAACCTACCCATTACGTGTTGCAATCTTACCACTAGACCAAAGCCCTGGGAGCAGTATTCAAATAAGATCTCAATGATATTCAACTTATGTAGAGTTCGATGTAGCACAATAGGATCACAGCCTCAGGCCCTCTGACCTTATAGCAAGTTGCATCCTTCCAACACAACGTTACATGAATAAACAGTTATAACTGATAGGCTTCCAGTACGTTATTAGCATGGTAGTATGTCAAATAGGATTCTTAGCTATGTCCGAATCTACTACATGTCTCTAAGTCTAATACTCTGTAATCTATACATACTGATTTAAACTTTTGAATCTGCCTTCAGTTATTGTTCATACCTGCTTGCAAGATCTCTAGATTGAAGCAATGAGATTACAGGACCCAGGCGACGAGTATGTAGATTCAGGGTTGCATCGTCCCAAGATTTGCAGCTGAGTTTCCTTTCATGACCTCTTTAGGCCCATCAAAAGTTCCTACATATGCTTCAAATCAAAGCATAAACCAGAAATACATCTCCAACAATGGCAGCACAACACCTTTAATCTAAATTTATCAAGTAAGACACTGAACCAAGCCCCACAAAGCAAGATCCTTTTGCATTAATTAGGTCAAGAATCATCCTTCAATGTGCAGCTTCTAATATATGGTCAATAAGACCACATATAAAACACTTGTTAAACAGAAAAGATACATGAAACACAGCAGGAAACTGTGCGCACTTGAGGAAGCAGAACCCCACTTCTCCTTCTGGACCATACAACTTGATGCACCGACAAAATGGACAAAGATCATTGAAGAAACAGCGGTCCACTACTCAGCTTCTCCCTTATCTCATCATGGTGACATTCTGCTAACAATTTACCAGTTTCAATGGCAATAGCCTAGTAGACAATGCCTTGGGAGACCCACGAGATGAACCCAAAAGTGTCACTGCAGGAACCCAAATACCAAGGACCTTTGAATAACAATATCATCCCTGCTTCCAATGAAATATTTGAAACTATACTTTCCTGAATTTAATATATGAAGATCTGTAGACTTCCAAGCAACATTCATCGTGTTCTACAATCCCTTCAAATTAATATCTCTCTCTCTCTCTCTCTCTGAGTTAACGTGACACAGCCTAAGACATTGGTTCCACTTTATACATGTCTGAATCTAGACATTAGTTTGATCTTCTACAGTTGTCAAAGAACACTCTTAAAGATCACAGCAAGATTTCCTTATCCGTGAAACAAAACATTCCAGATAACCACCTACTTGATGATGATGAACAAGATTTTCATAAGCAGTGAGGGAATGATAATAAAAATCAGGTAAAACCACTCTAACAGGAATGAGAGAGCAGAAGTCTACAAGAAGCACTCCTTATAAGGATTCAAACATGCTCAAAGTAAGTGGACACCAACAGTGGTTATAGACATATTGCATTCACTACTGTTTAAAAAAAAAGTGTTGCCTTTTTAGTTAAGATTTTAGATGAGACAAAACATCTTTTTTAAGGCAATATGCAACTCCCCTTCAACAGTCCAAAGTTATAGATGATGAGATGGTTCACACATTTCAACAATTACAAATGAATTGAAGGAAATAGACTTCAAGCACTAAAGATATTGGCGGAAAGGATAATATTCAATCAAGTACGACAGGATTATAATCAAGGGTTGTCACTAATTAGAACAAATACAAGAACACTCAAACAAGGAAAGAGTAACAGTAACCAAATTGTTAACCAATCTACTTGTAGTGATATAACAAAATCCATTATGTATGGTAATGGTCAAAAGTCATTACATAATGATATTTGCTATTGTGTTGCACATTTATCATCTCGATTCTATTCACACTATCAGATTCTTAGAAATTACAATATCAATAAATTCAGCTATGTTCCCGTAAAAAGAATGTGAATTTAGCAGAAAGGTACCGCTTAAAGAATCATACTCATACTTAAACACTGAAGGACATTCAGAAATGGTTGCACTAACAAATTATAGGGAATGAATTACAAAATTTGAACCTCATCTAACTCTGGACTACCAAAGTCAATACCCAATATCTTTAAGTCTTGAGAAGTAACACAGGAAAAACTAGCTACCTCATAGGATTCCAAATGAATATATGTTGTATCAACTATTACTCTGCAGGGTATAACATTCTTGTCAATCAAAACTGAACAATTCTCATAAAGACCTTCCTTAGGTGCAAGATTCAACAAACAAGACTTTGGAGCAGACAGCCTATTTCTCTCACTAGTAAACCTTTCTTGGTCTTCCATCATTAAAATAAGACGATGGTTCCGACCTAATAGCTCCGATACATATTTCATGTCTCCCTTGTGAAGGGCATACCTAACACGAGTAGATGATACTTGTCCTCTCTCTTTACCGTCATTAGAGTTTAAGTCTCCAGAAATTTGATTTGTGTCCATGACAGAATTGATTATATAAGCCTCTAATCCATACTCTTCACAGAGCTTCACAAGGTCTGATGCATCACCAGCAGCTCTATATCCAAAACGATAGTTCTCGCCTGAGGTCATCAAGATATCATCATCTTTTTTATCTTTTGTTAGTTTATATTGGAATCTCTATATCAAGTTAGGATGTTACAACATACCAGCAACAACTCCTCGTACTCCCAGCTCTTTGGAAAGCTTCTCCACAAACTGACAAGGCGTAAGATATCGAACTTTTGAAAAATCTATCTGGAGTTCCCTTGGCATTACATTACCGCAATAAGGAGCCCAAGACGAAAGAATCCTTTTGCGATCACATTCAGCAACAATGGGAGCCCTGTATAGAAAATATGCACATGATCACAAATATTATTTCTCATTTCATGATATGGCATTTCATAAAGACCACTAACCAAAAAAGGAACTTCTCAGTAAGCTTGAGTAAGGTTAGGAGGATACATTCAACAGATTTTAAACACCTTCCAGCTTCAAACACCAAATTTTCTAAACCATGACTAATCCTATATACTACTTGAGTAGAATAAAGTTTGAAAATATTTTATTTCCAAGGAGCAAATCAAGATTGTGTAACATGTTGATAAGGACATCCTTTGAACTTTAGATGAAGGACAAGATACGGCAAAAAGCTATTAGGAATCATCACAAACTTTCACTTGTCGCAAAAAACAGTGAAAAAAAAGAAGAGAGGACATTAACTTAAGTTTTCCTGTCAGAAAATATACTGATGTGGAGATTGATTTCTTTATTTTATGCTTTTCGTTAAAACTTAAATGAACTAAAATGTATGGATATATTTTCTTCCGTCTTTGCACATATTCTGATTGATCATCCTATTAACAGAAATTCCTAAACTCAAGAATGCTACTTAACAAAATCTAGTGCTTTGGAGAAAGAGTGTCAACGGGGTCCATAGAGTTATGCTAAATCAGAGAAGCTAGGGTGGAATATTGCTACAAGTTAAGACTTGCATACACTACGAGAATGCAAGATAGAACTCCCTGAATGTGATAATCCTCTTTCCTTTGTATTTTCAGAATTCAAAGTTGATCCTAGGTACTATTACAGGATTGGGTGAAGCAGTGAGAGTCGAGTCATGTCGAAGTTCATCCTTCTGTCCTTTTCTGGTATTTCGAGGAGATAATATTTCTCTATTTAACATTCTATGACAGTAGAGTAAAACATAAGAGACAACAGAAGTTATACCTCGGTTCCCATCCAAGTACTTCCGCCATTCCAACAAATGAAAGAAGAAACGGAATTCCTCTCTTTGCTGCTTGAATTGCAAGCTCGCGGTGACCAATATGGAGTGCATCAAATTTCCCCAGAGCTACTATCCCGCCTATTGAAACGAAAAATAATAATTGAGAATTTACACATAAATGATATCCACAAATCCTCTATTTGCTTCTCATTTACAACGCAATTATAACAAGTGGAATTGAAACTCTCTTTATTTCTTTTATGATAAGCAACAATCAGAACTAAAACTTACTAATTGAAGAAAGTAATTGTAGGTCCTAAGTAAATTTAGAACAAACTTGCAGATTGACCATTCAACTATTCACAACTAGATTACCCCTGATCTTCTTATACAAAGTAAAGTTTTTTTGATGAAGTAATTGTCATATTGACTGGCATCAAGAAGATGCTGAATGAGTACAAAGGAGAAAAAGGGAAAGCTCCTAGATACAAAAAACTACTGATAGAGCATTGAGCCATTTCTCTAAATGACCAAAGGTTTGGCTGTTAAGCCAAAGACAGGGAGCTAATGAAATCTACAAGAGGAATAACATCATTTGCAGGGGCTAAATTGCTCCAGTTGAAAAGAAGGATCAAACACTTGAACTTCAGAGAAGAGATAGGAGTTTTTTTTTAAAAAAAAAAAAAAGAAGAGAAGAGATTGGAGTTGAAATCCCATCAAAACTTTATTTCTTATACAAAAATAAAGTAAAAAGTATGTCGAAAGAACAGGTCTGAAGTATTAACAAAACAAATTGATGAGAGAATGGACAACTCTTTGTGATGACTCATGTATTGGAACATATTTCAACGGTTTTCACAGGGTTTTTAAGCTGTGATACTAAGGGCTGTTCTTTGACCTTGCAGTATACTGAAGACTGACGTACACAGATTGCAACACATATAAATATGTACACTAAAAGAAATGGCCAAATCTTGATACCTATTTCCTACATTTTCTTTAGAAACCAGGAAGAGAAAAATAAAAGAAATTACAAAAGGAAAGAATAGGCATACGAGCCAATATAGCAATGCAAAAAAGATTATGACATAAAGAATGGCTGACAACAACTACCAAGGCATGTATGTAGCATTTAATCATTGAAAAAACTTCATGAGTTAGAATAAATGAAAATGGGTATTAATATAAATTCAGCATACATGAAATATTGTTTGATAATTTTATTACTAGTAGTATATGGGTACGAGCAAACCTGTAAGAATGGGCAATCTTTCTGATGGAGGCTCCTCATCTGTTCCAGATTGGCTTTACATGAAATAGAACACACATTTAGCACTGAGATTCTAAGGAGAGTCATACTTAAATACAAAATGACATTACAATGTCAATGCAATGGATGAAAAGCTCTCAGACCTTTGTAAGCTTCATTTAAACATAAAATGAAAACTACCCCAAATACTATGTCCAGATGAAACTATTTAAATGTGTAACCGTCTCATCTAAGAACTCATATTATTAAAGGGAAGACACTCTTATTTATTTGTTTTAGGTCACAACACGCTCTCTTGTGCAGCACCTGATTCTTTCTATTGAGCCAAGCATGCGTAACAATTTTGCTAGATGACTGGAAACAAGACTCAAACATGGGGCCTTCTACTCTCTACTCTGTTGCCCAGTTAAAGTGTGTGAATCATCTCATCTAAAACTTTAAACAGTTAAGAGAGAAATAACATTATCTATTTATTTTAGATCTACAATAAAAAGTCAACACACCACAGTTTAGTAAGCAGAAAGGCATACCTGCCCATACTTATATGATATTCCAACAAACTTTACATATTGTTTACGTCAAAAGTGTGATCCAAACTTATAGTTTTAACTAACTTTCCCCTTTCATCTTATTGCGTTTATAAAGGTCTGCTTCCAACCTTCCATTCACCCATTCCATTTCCAGCAATCACAAGCTTACAAATCAAGGCTTAACAAAAGAGCTTCCTTTTCTATATTTGTCTTTTCAATGACAAAAGGTTTTAAGGGGGAAAAAGAGATTTACCTCAAACTATTAAAATGCAAGAAACTTTGGGAATCTAAATATTCAGGTTGAACACAACGGATAAAACAGCTCAATTTTTTTATTCTTTTGATAACCGAAAAATCCCCAACGGCTAGCGGTGCACAGTTCGAAACTCGCCCGATGATAGGCCCGCCCCTCTACCCTTACCCACTTAAATACCAGGCTTTTGACTGTGTCACTGTTCTAACCCGTGTCGTGCGCCTAACCCAACGTCACGTATTGGGCGCTTACCACTTTGACTAAAGCCCTGGGGGCAAAAATCACTCAATTTCATGCTCAAACAAGAACAGATATGTTGAATTACCTCAAACTTTCAGAAAGTTAAGAGCTTTAGGTATCAAAGATTTAGGTTGTACACAATTGACGAAAACAAATCCCAAAATAACAACATTTTACCACTCAAGCAAGAACATTATGATAAATACCTCAAATTACCCCAAAAATCACTATAGTCACTGTTCAAAGAAGATAAGCTCCAAGAAATTACCACTTACTGCTCAGAGTATGATAAATTACATCAAACTTCCAGAAAGTAAAGAACTTTCAGTCTCTGAAGATTTGGGTCAAACACAATTGACCCCAAAATGACTTACTTCATTGCTCAAACAAGAATCTATGATAAATAACTCAAAATTACCCAAAAATCACTAATTTCATTACTCAAACAAGAATCTACAATAGAAACCTCAAAATTACCCCCAAAAATCACTAAATTTACTGCTCAGATTACAATAATTACCTCAAAGTTTCAGAAAGTAAAGAGCTTTGGGTATATGAAGATTTGGGTTCAATAAATCACTAATTTCATTGCTCAAACAAGAATCTACTATAAATACCTCAAAATTACCCAAAAATCACTAAATTTACTGCTAAAATTACAATAAATTACCTCAAAGTATCATCAGAAAGCAAAGAGCTTTGAGTATCTGAAGATTTGGGTTGAACACAATTTACCCCAAAATCACAAACTTTATTGCTCAAACAAGAACTATTACTATTCCTGTTCCTCAATCTGATTCTTAAATTCTTGAAGGAAGAATTTGAGGTTAGTGTAGAAGCAGCTAAAATGGTGGAAAATTGGTGAGCACTGCAATGAAAATTACAGTGCTGAGATATACACCGAGACCCACTCAACATTCTTAATTTTCATCAGAAGATTGAGATGGATTCAGCCTATTGTTGTAATACCATTTTGGTTTTTATTTCCAAATAGAAAAAGCCTATCTGCGATTGGCGTGGGCGTATTTGGATCGATAGTTTTGGTTTCTTCTTTTAGGGGTTATTTCTCTAACTTTATGTTTCCTTAATGGCAAAAAGTCTTATTTTATATAAAGTACGTTTTTAAAATTGTAGGGCATTGAGATCAAGTTAAGAAATATAACTTTTTCATATATTGTACCTTGTGCATAAATGATGGTACCTTATGCAAATATTTTGGTACTTTGAACTGAACCTTGTATAAAATTGAACAAGTAGATACATACGTCTTAGGTGACATAATATACAAAGGATGCAAATTGGTCATGTAGGACACCACAGAGGACGTATATGTCTACTTATTCAAATTTATTTTTTATCCTATCTTTTTATAGTAGCTCTACAATGTATCCTACTTTTTTTTTGTAGGTTTATCATTGAAATTATGAATGTGTGACATTATGTATGACAGAGAACGATACAATCTATCCAAACAATGTATTCATTAAAATAATACAATACGATACTATACCTGATACATTATAAAACAATATATAACAACCATCCAAATAAAGTGAGAGAGAAAAACCGATCCAATAAAGATGAATATGTGATATTTGTTAAAGTGAGATACATTATAATGACATGTCTTTAAAATTACAATTCCTAATGTGTTTCTGCCTCTGTTCTCCTTGGCAATTGGGAGAGGATTCCTGAAAAAATAAACATAATATATAGATAAGGCATTTTAACGTAGTCTCGACCAATAACTAAACATTTCAATTTTGAAAATCTACATCTAGACACCGTAATTTGATTTAAGTTGGCACGGTAAGCATCCAACTTTGAGAATGCACCCTCTTAAAGGTGTCTAGATGTGCATTTTCAAAGTTAAGGTGTTTGTGAAATGCTCTTGTGTCCGGTTGAAGTGTCTAGATGGTCACAAAGAAAATTGGAGTGTTCAATTGTCGGTGAAGACCAAGTTAAAGTGCCTGTCTATGTATTATGCCTAAAAGATATTGAACAACTCTTTCTAGACAAGTACAGGAACTCGCAATTTCCACAAGCCACCTCTACCATCATGCAACCTATATTGCTCGGGCTCTTCAAAAATGTCAATGGGTGCGTGTTGGATCCTCCAAAAATAGTGTATTTTGGGAGAATCCGACACGGGTGCGGCATTGAAAGTGATGAGTCCGCTCCACTTAGCATGCAATGGCAGCTATTGCAGGTTCTTCAAACTCTTCAGATGAGGAAAAATCCAACATGGTTTGCTCCTCATCACCATCCAAATGACCAGCATTTGGGACATAGCCAGAAAGCTTCATCAATTTAGTTAGTGTATTCAATATCAAATATATCTCTTTTTTCTGCGCGTGTCTCCTATCTTTTACCATGAAAACATGAACCTGGCTTTGTATTTCAATCCAACTACAACCAGGCTGTTTAACAACGCCTCGTTGTCTCATAAGTTTTCGAACCATTTTGACATCTTGCCATCTTCCTTGTTCAGCATACATGTTTGATAGAAGAACATAAGGGCCAGAATTTGTAGGATCAATCTCCAAAAGCTTCTCAGCTACATACTTTCCCAACTCAATTTCCCTGTGAATTTTACATGCAGCGAGCAAAGACCCCCATACCACACTATCTGGTGGCATCGGCATGGATTCAATCAAATCCTTTGCCTCTTCTAAGCAACCAGCCTTGCCAAGTAAATCGACCATGCATGTATAGTGGTCCTTAAATGGTGTCAACCCATACTCTGTGTCCATGGAATAGAAATATTGACGCCCCACCTCAACCAATCCTGCATGACTACATGCACATAGAACTCCAATCATAGTCACGTGATCTGGCTTCTCTCCGGATACTAACATAACCTTGAAAGTTTCAAGAGCTTCCATAGCATGCCCATTTTGTGCATATCCAACTATTACGGCATTCCATGAAACCCAGTCTCTGTCCAGCATTTTTGTGAATACACAGCTACCATCTTCAACTGATCCGCATTTCATATACATGTCTATGAGAGCATTTCCCACAAAAACATCAGGCTCGGGTCCATTCTGGAAACGAAATCCATGCTTCAAAATATGTGCATGAGCCTGCCTACCAAGTTTCAGATCAGCTAAATTTGCACATGCGTTGAGGAGATTCCCAAACGTATAATGAGTTGGCCAAACAGGTTCTCTTTTTAGCATAAGAAAGAGATTTAGTGCCTCTTCATTGTTCCCATTCTGTGTATATCCAGCAATAAGAGCATTCCAAGACACAACATTCCTTTCAATCATCCCCAAAAACACGGCTCTTGCAGTCTTCACACTTGCAACTCTCGCATAACCACTTACCAAACAGGTGTCGGACACCACACTTCTGACTGGCATCCTATCAAAAATCCATCTAGCTTCAGCAATTCTCCCAAACTTTGCGTACATATCAACCAACGCATTGCATATAATAAGATCATCCCTAAGCTTATCCGACTTCACAATTCGTGCATGAATTTCCTTACCTTCTCGTATCGCACACAAACTCGCACAAGCACTTACTACACTTGCCAAGGTCTTCTCATCTGGTTTAAACCCAAAGTCCATCATCCTAGCGAATACCACAAGTGCCTCCTTCACTGGCCCATTCTGCTCATAACAAGAAAGTAAACTATTCCACGACACCACATTACGCTCACACATCCCATTAAACACCTTTGCTGCACAATCCACATTACCCGTTTTCGAGTACATGTCAATAAGCGCAGAACCCATGTAAACACTTCTCGAATATCTCGATTTAGCAACCGAGGCATGAAGTTGAGTTCCCATTCTCAAGTCCCTTAACCCTGCACAAGCACTTAAACCACTACCATAACCATACTCATTCAAAACAAAATCTTCTTTGTGCATTCTCACAAGAAACTCTATCGACGAATCAAACAATTCACATTGAGCAAAGCTCGAAACCATCAAATTCCACGAGCATTGATCAGGCTCAGGCATCAAGTAAAACAGTTCCTCAGCCTCAAAAACCAATCTTGATGCTGTATATGCATTTATCATGGAATTCCAAGTAAAGGTATTTCTCTCGGGCATTTTATCAAACACCCTCTTGGCATACTTTAACATCCTGGATTTCCCATAAGTGTCGATTAGCTTGTTGTTTATGAAAACCTCGGAGCTTAAATGGGTCTTGAGAATTCGACAATGGACAGTTTGTATGACATACTGGGACTTGGAATTGATGTAAGAATCTAGAATCTTGGCGAAGGGTGTTGAGTTTGGGAGGGAGAAAAGGTCCCAAGTGATGAGTTTTTTGAATAAAGAAGTGTCTTTTGTCATTTGACATAGGATTTAAGGAAGTTTGATTAATGGGCATGTTGTTAGAACATCAGATGGAACAGAAATAAGCACAGATTTATGTGCTATGCTTAAGAAGAAGTGCCAGCCAATTGGGTTGGTTGGGAATCTTAGTTGCTCATTTGGTTCGAAACTCAACTTAAGTAGCTCAATTGACTGAAAATTCAATTTTAGTAACTCAGTTGATAGATTGATTGGATTTGAATTCTTAAAAGTTGCTGAGGGTGTTATCAAATCTTTCAAAGGTGGTGTGTTTATTAAAAAAATGATTTTATGGATCCAACAATATTTTTGACGAGTCCAATCAATGCGAGTAGAAACATACAGAAATCTTGGTCCAAATGATTTCTTCAAGTCATAATAGAAAATGAAATGGACATTGTGGCTTTATTACTGTTGAACAAAAAGTCCTTGTTAGGAAGGGTTTTTTCCAAAATGAGTTATACCAATGTAAATTCGAGTTAATCAAGCTCCAATACGAATATCAAATACCAAATCGAAAATCCAGAAGAAAAAAAAGAAGAAGGAAAGACATTATGGCTTCTTCTTTTTTTCTCTTTTAGGACATCATGGTAATTAGAATTTAACCAATTTAGTTACTGTTTTCTCATTAAACGTGCCTGGCTAATAGTTCTGGAAATCTATTAGGTTCACATTAAAGTAAGCCATTATCCAAAGCTCACTCTAAGATTGTCCCAAAAAAACTTGGCTATTATAATGAAATATCGTTATAAAGGACGATGATCGTTATAGGAATATGACTGTACATAAATGTGGTGAATGCTTAGAAGTTGTTTCATCAGCATGTCTTAGCTAATACTGTTCAAAAAAACCATAGTTGAGATGAAGTGAATTGACAAACTAAAGAAAATGTTACAAAGCCTTTCTTCTCCTTAAGAGTGTGATAAAAACTGTCCCATCAGCCATAACTACAAATACAGTTATAACTTACAGCTCCCCATAAGACTAGTTACCTAAGTCTTAACAAAGAATTGATACGACGAAAACATGATGATACAAATAAGATAAACGCGCTCTACCAGGGTTAATAGAAGCATCACCTCAGAAGTTATATCTAGGAAGGGTTAATAGAAGCATCACCTCAGAAGTTATATCTAGGAGGAACCTTTTTCTGGCGAATTTCACGTTATGAAAACTGTAAGAGTGTCTAAGAAGATAAAATTCCTAAACAGTGCTATCTCAGCACCGATGAGCAGATGACGTTAGGCATGTATATAGAGCCCTGAAGAGGATTTGTTGAACAATCACCTCACAAGTGGAATACCAGAAGGAACTTTTCTCATATAATCCTCGTAGTCAGAACCAAAGAACTGCTTGAGGAAAAACTCCTCGTAAGGTATCCTTCCCGAGAAGAATTTCCACACAACAACTGTAAATGCAACGGTTGATATTGGATTACAGAGCATTATTTGCGTACCAACAGACCAGATGAAGAAACCACAATAACCGGGATGACGGACAAATCTATAGATCCCATTCGTAACCAACTGATGATTTTCCTCATGATAAACCTTTATTAGATGAGTGAAAGCTTGGCCTGCTGTCACAATTGCCAACTTCCTTATGATTTCTCCGAGAACAACCATTGCAAGGCCCAAATTACTTATCCACCAATATTCCTTTAAGCCGGGAAAGAAATAGATTTCAATAAGGTACTCTATCAAGGAGCAAATCATTGCTAGTACATAATGTTTGCTTATCAAAAGCGACTTAAAAGATACATTCGACTTCCCATGAAAGACAAGTGCCAGAATGTACTCGGAAACATGGAAGAATATAATTGAAATGAACATTTGCAATAATTGTCTGCATGCTGTATATCCAAAAAGCTCTGCCATTTCACGCGAATAAGTCAAACAAAACCTCTCGTTAAAATTACTAAAATGAGATCTCAGTCTGAGTCATCAAAGGCTTGAAATCATGATACGCTATGTTTCAAATTTCAACTCCAAACCTGAAAATGTTGATGAGCTCTGTACAATTAGCACCACAAAATGGGCTTCAGAATCAATGAAAATATCCTTTAAGAATGACATTTCCTGCAAATTTATGTGAGCACCATTCAGGAACAAAGACATCACATCAAAGGGGATATAACAGGACTTAGATATATGTGCATTATACACAAGATCATTCTCAGTTCGTCTCCAATATCAGCTTAAACAATCTCTTACTCTACGTAAGCTTAGATATCATAGTGATCCCTTAGTTCTCACAATTCCTTGTCAAATGTCATCAATGGGATTTTGGGGTCAGTACGGAGTTTTAGATATTAGTCTCTCTAATAATCAATCAATCAACATAACATGTCTCCAAACTAGTAGGGATCCACAATATGAATACTCTGTAACCATTTCGCTTCATTCAGGCACATTTTCATTATAATTTGTCATTTAGTGCTCCATTACTTAATAATCATGAAAAATACACAAGTTATTAGAGATTAACTATCACGTTCGCTGACGAATTAATATCAACTAAAGGGCTGTATTGGATTTGAGATAAGGCAACTTAAGAAATAAGTTATACTAGAAATCAAAATCTATGGCACCGATCATCAGAATGATTATGTAAATGACTCTAAAATTGAGTTCTATCATGAGTTCACACTTCACAAGGGCATATGCAGATATACAATTTCTACCACATTGGTGCACCACTAAAACAGCGGAAAAAATAGCATCAAGTGGGAATTGATCGTTGCTCCTTTAGGTAAATAACTAAGCATTCAACCAAGTGTACCAATTAGTCTTTTTTGGAGCATGGATTCCAGCAGATAATGTTAGATCAATTCTAGGAGATATGTACCTAAAATATCTAATTTGGTAGAGAGACCATATGTTCACTAGCACTATAAATTACCCTATAAATCCCCCCCTGCCCAAGAGGATGGCCTATGGTTGCAGCTGCAACACTAGACGGAACCTGGGCTAGACGGCACGCTAACCCCCCCTCCCCCCACCCACCCACACACACAAAAAATAATTAGTCGAGATGCAAGCAAGCTAGTCCAAACACCATCCATATGAACAAAATAAAAAAATTTGATCTTACAACTGAAAAATAGAGGAAAAAACTGAATTTTTTTATCTTTTTGGGAAAAAATTCCAGAAAATTGATCCGTAGTACTTGTCAGATTGGTAAAAGATGATAACTTTGGAGTCAGAGGCAAATAAATTTCCAAATTAACTCGTAAATTTTTTTTAAAAAAATATAGGAAATCGAATCATCACAAAGTAAATATTAATACTCATATGAAAAAAGAAAAATAAATAATCGTATATTCACTAAGAATAAAAAAAATCTAGAGATTGAGGAAGAGAGAACGAACCTGTAAATCAATTTCGCCGGAGAAGGAGATCGGATTTCAGCTAAGGGAGAGGGTGCGTTTGGATGGCAGAAGAGAAATAAACGGGTATTTTGAAATGGGCCCTTTAATTTGGACTAGGTTAAATAGTCTCATCCAAACAAGTAATATGGATTGGGCTTGTGAAGGCTTTAAGATTGGGCCAGAAGACGGCAATGTTAAGAATTGTGACTAGTTTGCTAATTTTTCCTTATTTGTTCGGGGGTGTGAGAAATATATCCACTTTTCAAATGAGATAGATTAGTCCAAAAATTATAACAACAGGACTATAATCTCAAAATAATTTTGTCTGTGAACCAAACGACCCCTTAGAACTAGAGGTGAAGCAAGTGTGTTGATTACGAGTTCAGTAGAACCCAATAGCTTTGATTTTAAATTTAAATTTGTAGTAAGAAATTCATTGAATATATACAAATTATTAATTTAGAACCCAATAACTAAACTAAAAAGATATTAAAATCTTGAACCCATAAACCTCAAATTCTGACGTTGACTCTACTTAGAAGCTTGGTTTTATTCATCAAATTATTTATACAACTAAAAAGCTTACAAAATAATTATAAGTAATTTCTTTTATAATAAACATTAACCAATAATAACTAATGTATTTGATTAGATCTTTCAAAAATGAAGTTACACCCGTGTACAATCTTTCAAAACTACATAATGTATGAATGATGATCTAACACACCCAATAATATTTTTGAAGTATACGAGCAACATAATTTATTTATTTCTCTAACATTATCGGTCAATATAGCTTTTAAATCCCAAAATAACATTGTTAAATTAAAAAATAAAAATAAAATGAGAAGGTGCATACACGTAGGCAGAAACGAGCACAGCCATTCAGTTAAAAGACTGACCCAAATGTAATCTCCAAGTCATCAACAATCTCATCCATTTCTGCTCTTTTGCTGCAAAAAAACACTAAACACTGAAAAAAAACGTCTTCATTCATTTTATTTGTCTCTTTATATTCACCTCAACTCATATTTGGTGAGAAATCAATGGATCTCTGGTTTTATTTTGTTTTATCTTCAATAGTAAGTCTCACATTTTACTTGCACTTTCTTTTTCCAAATGTTGATAGTCATTGGGCTCTAGTGTTTGCTCAAATTATGTATTTTTGTTTACAAGATTTATTAAATATGTAAAAAGTATCAAATTTAGAATCCTGTTATTGTGCTAAAAGTTATTATTCTAAACTTTAGAACTTATAAAGTTGAAATTCTGGCTCCGCCTCTGCTAATATATATGTTTTTCTTGGTATAGCTTATGTTAAAGGTAGATAGAAAGTAGTTTGCAAGAACATACATTTTGTTTAATATTTGAAGGTTATTCAAGTTAATTTAACTTGTATGAGATATTTAATGACATGTTCTTGGAGATATCAAGCTGTGAACATTAATTTCAAGGGTTTTAGGTGTGTGGATCATGTTTCCTTTTTAATCCCTTTTGCATAATTGTTTTAGTTTGAGAAGACATTATGTACTCTATGTTGAAGGCCGATCATCTCATCCAAAAGTTTAAGTTGTGGATCATGTTTCTTTTTTAAGCTCTTTTGCATAATTTTTTTTTAGTTTGAGAAGGCTATACATACTCTGTGTTGAAGTACGACCATCTCATCCAGAAGCTTAAGCTGTTAGAGGTGAATACAGTTCTATTTATTTGATATGTCTTTCAACATGCCTCTAATATACGGCCTAGTTCTTTGCTATGAGTCGAGCATGTAGAAATTCTTTTTGATAATGGGTGACAGTGAGACTCGAATCTAAGACCTCCGCCTGCCCTAAAACCATGTTGAAGTGAGTAATCATCCTATCTAAAAGTGAAAGTTTAAGCTGTTAGATTAAACACAAATTTTAATTTATTTAATTATATCTTTCAACACTTTGTTTATGAGACGGTTTTGGTTGCCATGAAGTTTCATTGGTAGAAACATGAATGATAGACTAGTTTGGCATGTGTAATGTTTTTTTTGAAATCTTGAACCCTTGTGAATAGTTTATCAATTTGATATTTATAGAAGTTAGTTAAAACATTCTTCGAGATTTTGAAAATGGAAGCGTGTCAAATGGATGAGGAAAATTACTTTCTTCCGATCTCATCTTGTCTTGTTTCTGTTTCAGAGTAACAAGATACAGATGAATACATGCCAGAGGGGATAATCTTTTCTATGAGGAAGTGCAAGTCTTGATTTTTTTCCAAATAAGCCTTGCTTCATAGAATCCGTTGAACTATCGAAAAGTTTGAGCTATTCGACACCAACTTTCTCTTAATCTTTGAAGTTTATCGGCTTATTCTTTCATCTCCTGTAAAGACAGAAACCGATATTCAAACAGTTTTGCCAAAGCAAGTGTAGATACAAGAAAAGCAATGAGTCAGTTTTCGTTTACTTCTTCTTCGAGCTCTAATTTCACTCTCTTCTATCATTCTCAGAATCATAATCCTTCAAAGTTTCATGTTTCCGCTCCCTTTAGAACATCCCAACCATCGCCTTCACATTCTATTTTACCTCCCTTATGTTCCCGTGAGCCGTCTTCCTCATCACCACTTCTCGAAGAAAAGCCAGAAACATCACAATCTTCTTCTAAGTTTGATCCTCAAGATAGACTAAGTTACAATGATGAAGTTGCTGATGAGATCAGCACTACAAAGAAGTCCTTGGAAGAGTTACTTGTTGTTCGTAGGCCGGTGAAGGAGCCTTACGTGGAAAATGATGATGAGAAAGGGGAAGCGGTGAGTAACTTTGAGGATTCTCAAGAGAGAAATGATCTTCTGGAAGAGCAACCATCTTCCTCATCATTTCCACTTGATGCCGGCCTTAAGAAATTTGCAAAAAAAGTGCCAATTTTTGAGCCAAGTAGGCTGGAATCTGACTCCGGAGAGAAGCCACTTAAAGTCAATTTAGATTTAGCTCTGTATAAGGCAAAGATTTTGGCTCGAAAGTTTCAGTATGCAGATGCAGAGAAAATTTTGCAACAGGTAGTTTTTCATTCATCCAAACAATATTACTCCCTTGTTCTTTTATCTTGAAATTCAGAGGATTTCGTTATTCGTTTAATAATGTTACTGATTTCTGGATCTTTTACACATGAAGTGTATTGATGTCTGGCCAGAAGATGGGAGATCATATGTTGCTTTGGGAAAGATTTTGAGTAAGCAATCAAAACTAATTGAAGCCAGAACTGTTTACGAGAAAGGCTGCCAGGCAACACAAGGAGAAAATCCTTACATTTGGCAGGTTAGTGTTGTAATAGTGTTTATGAATGTCTTTAGTCTTCTCCTGTGCGTTCGGACTATACATTAATCTCGAGCCTGAATAGGAATCTGTTGTAAGTTAAAAGTGTCTCTACTAGCATAGTATAACGCATAAGTTGATTTTCAAGTTTATCGGATCTGTTGTTTAAGCACATAGTATTTAGTTCTAATGATTTGGCAACCTAAATATGTGTCATATTCCCAAATGAAGTAACAACCATTATGAGTAGTACATTATGTGTAGTTTCCTAGTGATCTTTAACCCTGTATAATATTTTTTTGGGGGTATGTGGAACAATTGATTGATATACTAAGCGTTCGGATGTTTTGCTATTATTCACCTTGCTACAGGCAATAATCTTGTCTAAGGTCATTGTGTAATACTTCTTTAAATGAAGTTTAAAATTTCAGATATCGAAGAAGAGTATTTGATCAGTAATCGTTGACTGTGTGCTAACATGTATCACTGGATTGGTCCTCGAGTCTGTTAGATATTCTAAGTGGAAAGAAAGAACTAACTATAAAGATATCGGGTTCGAGGTCAGAACATCCATTTGCAGATGATGTGCCTTTGTTGAAAACAATATGACATACTACATGTCTTCTTGCAATTTATCTTTTTTGTATCAGAAAGTTCACCAAACTTACTCCTTTGGACTAGTGCTGGGCTATTCTGGAAAATAGGATGGGTAATTTACGGAGAGCTAGAGAACTATTTGATGCTGCGACAGTTGCTGACAAGAAGCATATTGCAGCCTGGCACGGCTGGGCAGTTTTAGAGCTAAAGCAGGGGAATATAAAGAAGGCAAGAAATCTTCTTGGCAAAGGCCTCAAGTTTTGTGGAGGTAATGAGTACGTATATCAAACTCTTGCGCTCCTCGAAGCTAAAGCAAAACGATATGAAAGAGCCCGCTATTTGTTCAAGCAGGCGACAAGGTGTAACCGAAAAAGTTGTGCTAGTTGGCTGGTAAGAGTTATCCAAAAACTTTAATCTGTCTCGGCTCTTTCCGAGTGGTTTATGCGTATGTCATTTGTGGATTCCTTATAGTGGTTCTGTATTATCTTTTGTAGGCATGGGCTCAACTAGAGGCTCAGTTAGAGAATAACCGTGCTGCTAGGCAGCTATTTGAGGTTTGTGATTTCTTAAGTTGTTCTTTGATATCTTCATTGAGCATTTCCTTTTGGCATAATACATAAACAAACACTCGAAGTTGGAGTGCTTAACTCAAATTTGGCTCAGCTAGCAAGTAAGCACTCCACCTTTGAGAGTGCACATCTGGTCTCAACTGACAACTAAACACTCCACTCGTCTGACATTGATGTGGCAAATAATTTTGGAGGTTTCTAGATGATCATTTTGTAAGTTGGAGTATTCAACTGACACAATGGAGACTAGTTGAGGTGTCTGGATGTGCACTTCCCGATTTTGAGTGCTTACCTGCTAGTTGAGGCCAAGTTTGAGTGTTTGTTCATGTATTATGATTTTCCTTTTTTATTTGATTCCTTTGTTACTTTATTTTCAATTTATTTATTTTTCCTGTACTTGATACTCCTAAACAAAGCAGAAAGCAGTTCAGGCCAGTCCGAAAAATAGGTTCGCGTGGCATGTATGGGGAGTTTTTGAAGCTAATCTAGGAAATATTGACCAAGGAAGGAAACTTCTAACAATAGGGCACATGGTGAATCCAAGAGATCCTGTTCTTCTCCAGTCACTTGGTTTGATAGAATACAAAAACTCCACTGCAAACCTTGCACGAGTTCTATTCCGAAGGGCATCTCAACTGGACCCAAGGCATCAACCAGTTTGGATTGTAAGACCTTTCTTTCTAATAGTAAAAATCTCTACAGAATTTGGAAAAAAAATGCTTACACTTTTTTCTTTTCCGCAATGCTAAGTTCTTAATTTTCAATAGAATAATCGAGTGGACTTGTTTACAATCTTTGGCAAATGAAAGACTCACTCGGATCGATCAAGCTCTTGACATGGTTAATAGTCTAATAGAAGATGAAAGACCAAAAGAACTGAATACATTTGATGAACTCTCTCAACAGTATTAAGATAATAAAACTTGTAACTTTAACAACTATGAAAAAGGAACAATCAACAACCGAATACCTAACTTGATACTGATGTAGGCTTGGGGTTGGATGGAGTGGAAAGAAGGAAACATTTCCACTGCTCGGGAACTATACCAGAAAGCTCTATCGATCAACTCAACAACTGAAAGTGCTGCGCGCTGTCTTCAGGTAATGTTAATTTCTAATAGATAGAGTAAGTTTCTAGTTTGCTTTCCGAAGAACATGTTGATGCAAATTGTGGAGGTTATAATTGATGAACACTAATAAATCATCAGTCCAAACTCGTAATTCTGGCGTGCAGCTTAAACTGTCCTTTGCTCCAACAAGTAGTAAATTCTGGTTACATGTAATCTTTTCCACATAGGAAATGTACTAAGAGTTGTTTACTACTCTTTAAATTTGTTTTATAGGCTTGGGGTGTTTTGGAGCAAAGAGCTGGAAATCTATCAGCTGCTCGAAGATTATTTAGATCGTCTCTGAACATAAACTCTCAGAGCTATATAACATGGATGACATGGGCAAATTTAGAGGAAGATCAAGGTAACTCTATCCGTGCAGAGGAAATTCGTAACCTCTACTTTCAACAGGTATATAAGTCATTTCCTTCAATGACCACATTTTAAGCATCATTTTCGATATTCACTGTTACTGTTTAACTAAATCAGTGTTCCATATAGCTGCACTTCCCCCTTACATTGTTAGACCTTTTTCTTTACACAGCGTACTGAAGTTGTTGATGATGAGTCGTGGATTATGGGCTTCTTAGACGTTATTGATCCAGCGATTGATAGCATAAAGAGGCTCTTGAATTTAGACCAGAACTCTTATTACAAGGTAAAAGAGTCTACTTCTAATACTATTGCTGGAGACGAAGCTGAGGGGAGCACAGAAGAATCAGCTTCCTCCTCCTCGGCTAACGTCAATGACAATAACATAGATACAGGAAGTGGCTTTGATTTAAATGATTTTATCCGCGTAATGCTGTCTTTGGACCCTTCAAAACTGGAAGTTCAGCTTACAACATCTCTTAAGGACCCTCCAAAGATTGCCAGAACTACTAATGGGGTGTGGCGACCAGCGACAAAAACTAGTAGAACATCAACAACACTTTGATTTTACAACAACAACGACATACTCAGTGTAACCTCACTAGTGGGGTCTGGGGAGGCCGTAGGGTGATGTGTATGTAGCCTTACCTTTACCTTGTGAAGGTAGAGAGACTGTTACTGACTCGGCTCAAGTGATCTTATGAAGTGTAATAGTTCTTTAGTGGGAATTGCAACATTCATAAGTATTGTCAAATCAAGAAGTGTTGGACCACATTTTGTAAATTAGTTAGGAATATTGAGAAGAATTGTATAATTTGATTGTGAACACCATCAAATTACCTAGAAATACATCTACACATATTATGAGTAGCTTTGTGTAATGTCTTCTTTAACAATTTATATAATGCATTTCATGAAAAAGCTAATCGCTTAAACCTAATTATCGAGTAATAGATCAAGTATTTATGTATAGTCGATATCAATTAGTTTGGAATTGAGGCACAATTATTTTATCTAAAATTGTGTTAAAATCGTGTGAACCAATCACCAACCTATGATATATTCTCCAACAAGTGGAGGAAAAGGAACATTCTATTTAATGTCATCATAATGAGAAATGTGGATCATTTGTCACCACCACATTTTTGTCCTACAAATAAATGTCAGCTTCAATTTATACTCATTAAGCTCAAACTTTATATTTATTTGGTCCAACAACAAAGTTATTCATAAAAGATCGTCCAACAGTAACATGAATTCGATCTCCTTATAAAGAAATTAATTGATAAATTAAATTGAGTTAATCAAACTTCATGTTAATCATAACAACTTTGGAACCTTGCAATATTTCTAGATTCTAAGTCAGCTTAGGAAGATGAAAGTACAAAGAAAAAAGTATAATATTTACACTTTAATCAAATAATAACAATGTAATGTAATCAAGCAAATAAGATATAATACTTATTTTTTATAGAAAAAACATTTTCCTTCCTACCAAATACACCACTATTTCAAATCAAAAGGGTAAGGGTAGATATCATATAAAGGAAGAAATTTTTTTGAAGCCACAAATTTGCAAAGGTGTTTATGTTTCTTTCAATGTAATTTGAAATCCTTATAAAGATCATTGGGGCCAAATGAAAAAAAAAATACATTTTTATAATGAGGTATATATATAAAAGATGGATTCTAGTTATTGGCTGTCCAATGGCAGGGAGTCTTAGTGACAAGGTGGCAATTTTCTTATGGATAGCAAATAACTGCCATGTCATCAATTTATACATAATATTTTAATAGAAGAAAAGAATAATCAAATTGCACATAAAAATACTCTTTGAAAAAATTTAATTAGAATTTTTCTTTCTTGACCATTATAAAACTGTTATTTAACCTTTCATAATTAGAATGTTTTCTTGTGTTCGTTAGAAAATATTATTTCAAATATATTATATAGATTATGTAAATACTATGAGGATAAAGGTAGGGTGGAGGGGTGGGGTACAAGGGTAGGATGTGGGAAAACAACAAACATAAAAATTTATTATGAAATTTGTTTTTCCTACCTCTGTTGAGGTGTAACTTGATATGTGTTCTAGCAAGTTGTTTGCCTTGTTTTTCATGTTATTAACTTTACTAGTAAAATTATTATTCGTTTTTACTATGTCTCTTGGACACCCGATACTAATGTATTACATAAACATTTGAAGTATTTAGATGATCATTTTGTAAGTTGAAGTGTTCGACTGACACAATGAAGACGAGTTAAGGTATCTGAATATGTATACTCAAAGTTAAAATGTGTACTTAGCAATTAAGACCAAATTGAGCGTTTGTTTATGTATTATGCCTAAAGTAAACGGGGAACATATGATGCCAAAAAACAAAAAGTTTAGCACATAAGTAAAAAATAATAATTGGAACACACAAGTAGACAAATCTCAACCATACAATGAGTGAGAGGCTATCTATCTATCCATCATCCATAATCTCATCCATTTTCTTCCCTCCATTCATTCACCATAATCTCATCCATTTTCTTCCCTCCATTCATTCATTCATAAACTTCCATATTTTTCTTCATCAACACATTACTGTACTGCTGTTGCTATAATTCTCTAAAAGAACAATGGCTGCTCTCTCAGTAGCCAACACTTCTCTTAAGGTTCCTCATTCACTCGCCCTGCATTCTATCTATTATTAATTGATCCTGACTTGTTCGGGACTGAGACGTACTTAGTTATGAATATGTTTGTTGATTTGTTGTTTTTTTAAAACTGATGGACAGGTCAGCAACAAAGGATTCTCTGAATTCTCTGGTCTGAGAACCTCATCAGCTGTTCCATTTGGGAGGAAAATTAATGATGATTTGTTCTCTGGTGCTGGCTTACAGACCTCTGTTGTGAGTATTATAATTCTACTACTACTACTACTACTGCATTATAAGATAGTTTAAGTTCTGTGCACTGACGATGTAAAACATTTATACGCAATCAGGTCATAACCTTTAATTAGTATTGATAGTGTAAAAAATCTAACATTGTCGGTGTATATAACTTAAATCCTTAAAAAGTTAAGGAAAAAAAGAATATGTATCCTTCATGTCTAGTTGTGATCAAGATGTGCTCTATGATCTTTTTTTTTTCTTGCAAGTGCTACCTTTTCTATGTTGAAAGCAGCCTCTACACAAAGATCTTGATGCAAATTCATTAATTTGATAAGTTTGAAGGAAGATCAAACACTATAAAATGAATGATAACATTGTATAAACATCTAAATTGTATTTCCTTCCTATGTTATGTTGCTCGGACTGTCCAAAATTGTTGCTGCACCCATGTCGGATTCTCCCAAAATCTACTACTTTTGGAGTATCCGACATGCACTTGTCAGCATTTTTGACAAGTCTGAGTAACATAGCTTCCAACAATGTTTCTTGTGGTAATTGGATTTAATGAAATGTAGATTGGAGGAGGGAAGAACAAGAGGATTGTAACTGAGGCAAAGTTGAAAGTGGCTATCAATGGATTTGGAAGAATTGGAAGGAACTTCTTGAGGTGTTGGCATGGTAGAAAAGACTCACCTCTTGATATCATTGCCATCAATGACACTGGTGGTGTCAAGCAAGCCTCTCACCTTCTCAAATATGACTCCACCCTTGGCATCTTTGATGCTGACGTCAAGCCGGTTGGTACTGATGGCATCTCTGTCGATGGAAAAGTCATCCAAGTCGTCTCCAACCGTGACCCTGTGAACCTCCCCTGGGGGTAAGTTCTTTTATACTAACATGTAATAAAAAAGGATTTAAGTTGTATACGTTCACATATAGTGTAACGAAATTTACATTATACATTTGTAGAAAAGACTAATTAAAATTCTGTATTATGATTCAGGAAACTAATATTATCAGTTGTCTAAACAGAAACAGTAGTTCTAAGTTTTAATAGCCGTGAATTATAGACTTAATGGTAACAAACAAACCTAAATTATCACATTTTTGCGAGTTTCATACGTCAACTATCCATTGTTCTACTTACATACCTAAACTATCATCACCTTTTTGCGAGTTTCATACCTCAACTTTCACTCCCTTTGTATTAAAACACACCTCGATGCTGAGTTGGCCTACATGCCTATTGTTGATTGAGAACAAATATTTGGCCAACTTGAGTGATAGTTTGGGTACAAAACGAGAACAATGGATAGTTGAGGTATGAAACTCGCAAAAAATGATAGTTTAAGTGTTTTTTTTTATCATTAACTCTGAATTAAGACATGATTAATTTAGCTCATGTGGTGTCTAACATATACTACTAGCATGAGATACCTAGTCAACATCTAAACTATTGTTCAAAATGTTTTCTGTAATTTGTTCAGAGAACTTGGAGTTGACTTGGTCATAGAAGGTACCGGAGTGTTTGTCGACAGAGAAGGTGCCGGCAAACACATCCAGGCTGGAGCCAAGAAGGTGCTCATCACCGCTCCCGGAAAAGGTGACATCCCTACTTATGTTGTTGGTGTCAATGCTGAACTTTACAACCATGATGAACCTATCATCAGCAACGCCTCTTGCACCACCAACTGCCTTGCTCCTTTCGTCAAGGTTCTTGACCAAAAATTTGGTAATACATCTTGATCTAGTTAGACACGAGCATATACTGTCGGTGTACATAGCTTAAACTCATCAATAAATTATATTTCATTATCATAGGCATTATCAAAGGAACAATGACAACTACTCACTCTTACACCGGTGACCAAAGGCTTCTTGATGCAAGCCACAGGGATCTTAGACGTGCACGAGCTGCAGCACTCAACATAGTTCCAACCTCAACTGGTGCTGCTAAGGCAGTGGCTCTTGTCCTCCCAAACCTCAAGGGGAAACTCAACGGCATTGCCCTCCGTGTTCCCACCCCTAACGTCTCGGTTGTGGACCTTGTTGTGCAAGTCACCAAGAAGACATTTGCTGAGGAAGTGAATGCTGCATTCAGAGAGGCTGCTGCAAAGGAACTCAATGGCATTCTATCTGTCTGCGATGAACCACTCGTGTCAGTTGACTTCCGGTGCAGTGACGTGTCATCAACCATTGATTCTTCACTCACCATGGTCATGGGAGATGACATGGTTAAGGTTATTGCTTGGTATGACAATGAATGGGGCTACTCACAGAGGGTTGTTGATCTTGCTGACATTGTTGCAAACCAGTGGAAATGAAACATGAAAATAAAATAAAGCAGTACTACTAAATAGTGGCTTAATTTATATTTTTTAACCTTGTTTGTAGATTCTTATTCCTTTTTGAAAATTGTAATGAGAACTATAACAATTTTCCACCTTGTGAAATCTCAATTCAATAAAAGTTCCCTTTCTTGTCTTTATACAGTCTGCTTCTGTATCTGTTGCAAAGGAGCTCTTTGAACATAAAAGCTTCTACTTATTACTCTCTCAATTTCAATTTATTTGTCTGGTTTTGACTTGAACGGAATCTAGGAAAGTAAAGAAAACTTTTGAATCTAGTGGTCTTAAACTAAAGATATGTAGAATGAACCAAAATGTTCTTTAATCTTGTGATCTTAAACATGTCATGTGGAAAGTCGAAATTAAAGAGTTGTCAAAACAAGAAAGAGACTTTTATTTGCTGAAACAGACTTAAAATGAAAGTAAGGCAAACAAATTGAAACGGAGGGAGTACAAGATATTCTGTAGTTCAACATCATGTAACAGGTGATAGGTTGCTCGAACTCTTCAAAAAAAATGCAAGGTGTGTCAGATCCTCTAAAAGCTATGTATGTTTGAAGGATCTGACACACGAGCAACAACATTTTTGGAGGATCTGAGTAACATAGGGAATAAGGCTTGAAGAAAAAATTTATTATACTCATAGGTAACTACTACAAAGACACCGTTAATTATATAACAAGAAAAGAAACGATATTTTCAACGTGCTCCTGAATTTTTTTCTGATTTCAGAAGAGCTTCCTTAATAGAGTACAATTGGGAAACAGTTTCAGTGATGTTCATTATTTCAGCTCCAGAATATGCAGAACAAGCAACCCCGACTCGAAGAACAGAAACCAGATACTCCTTATTCTGGTAGATATTTGTGCTTTTACCTTTCTCATCTTCTTCACTTCCATAAATAAGGGATGGATCTATGATTTCCATAGCTCCGTTAAGCAATGCATGTTTACCGAAACCTGGAAGGTCTAAACCATCTATTGGAATGTATGCGCCCACTAACTACGATAGGACTAGGTCCTCAACACAGTTATGATGAACAGAAAATAAATACATAAGGTAAAGATAGCACACGCAACTTTACGTGAAAACCTCCTTGCTCAAGGGAGTAAAACCACGACCTGTCTCACAGGATTTTCAAACTGCTTTTACTAAACTTCTCAAGCCAAAGTAAAACCCAGTTTATAACACGCACGAGATTAACCTGCTAATCTCTATTATGAGTAATACCCTATTACTCATAATGAGCCAAAACAATGCCTGCATTGCCCACTATACTAACCCAACTGATTAATATAGACTTTGACGTAAGACACGAAGTTGTCCTTAACTAAGTTCTTACAATGATTCACCCAAACTTGAAACGTTTCTATCAGAAGCGAAATGATTCCTACAATATAAGCACAAATACAAGCAATCAAAGTAACAGCTGGTTCAGGAAGCAATTAGGAAATCTATGACGTCCCTTGCTGTTTTTGAAGCTTGAATATCTCTCTTGCATGAATGATAGAAATGTTGTTTGTCATGTTGAATATATTAACCATCAAGAGTTAATACACATTGGACAAACAACCTCGTCACTTCTGATTGGTGTAGTACTCTGACGACCTCACCAACATCTGACACGGACAACTTTCCAGTTGTATAGCATATGGACCTGGACGAACATACTCTGTAGAGGACCGGGTCCCTGCATTTGTGAGTAGATCATCAAAACATCTGGGAGCATCAAGACTTATCATTTTTCCCCTTTTTGATGATGACAAACAATCGTGAAAACGCCTCACATGAGTTTAACATTCTTGCAATAAAAAACATTAATTCCCCCTGTGAGTAATATCCCTCCCTTTTGTAATAAGCACAAAACAGATGGCCAATTCCAGTTCCCCCTATCAGTAACCCAATCTTCTACTAGTAACCCCATCTTCTATTAGACCTCTAATTTCACAGCCCAATCTATTCCCCATTTTGACATCATTGAAAATGAGTAGTTGTAAACATACACATACTGCATGCCAAACGTTAGGAATTCAGGGCCATGGGCCACACATTACATGCACAAGTAAGCAGTAATAGAGAAGATAAAAGCATACAAGACAAGGCACAAGACCCAATGCTATTAGATCACAGAGCTGACCACAGTAGTCAGCCAAAACAGTACATTTGCCACTAAGAGTTAGATAAGAGGAAAAGAAAAGACGGGAGACAAGACACATTTAGGACGGAGGGGGAAGGGGAGTAAGAGTTCTCATCAGCAAAGACATCCGCTCATTTTCATCAACATGAGCTTGAAAGATTTGCTTGTTGAGAGATTTGACTTCCTCACTGAGTGAGGCATTTGTCTTCAACAGCTGCTCATTTTCAGCTCTCAACTTCTCGACCTCTTTCTCATCCATGACAGTGGTACCAGGTCCCTTGGAGATAGCCTTCTGCAACTGAGCCTTAAGTTGTGCAATCTCAACCTCCTTATCATTCAGGATCACTGTAAGATCAGTCAACTCTCTTTTGAGAGATGGTTGCTGCTCTAGAAGATCTACTACCTGAGACATACCCCTTGCCTTCCCCTCAACACATTCACACTCCAAGAGAGTGACAACAGTAAACATCTGCTTAACAGTTCCAGGTATGCCACGACCAAGAGGCATTTCAAAATGTTTGAACACATGGTTTAACAAATACCCATAAGGAATGCCATGTTGGCGAACTTCCAAGTCATTACTCGGTGCATGTTTTCAAGCATTATGGCAGGAAGATTGATTTCCTCAAGTTCATCCAGTGTTTCCATGAGAAATAGATCAGTAGCAGATGCCACAGTTCTCTTCTCTGTCCTTGACACCAATACCTTGTTGATGAATTCAAACATCAGCTGGTACTCCCCCTTGAGATATTCCTTTGGCAGACCTGCACATTTGATGTCCCCACGCTTTGTGGCCTGTTTGGTGAATTCACTTGAGGGTTTGCAGCCTTCAATTGACCAGATCCCTTTCACAGGCACACCCAGAATGATTCCCAAGGTTTCCTCATCCAAAAATATCTTGACCTCTTTAACCGTAGTCCTAACGCCCCCATCACTCAACAGCTCCATCTTATAGTAGAATTCACGCACCTCAGGTTCATGCAAGTATGGTGCTGGGGCTTCAAATAGATGATCCTAACCTTGTAGGGAGACAGAATAAAAAAGAGTGGACATACCGAATTCTGTTAGGATTTCAGGGTCGAAAACTCTTCCATTCAGCACCTTTTGGTTTTCCATTTCTGCTATACGCTCTTCCCTTGTCATCACCCTTTCTTCAACTTGTTTTTGGACACGAGGACTTGGTCCCTTGACAGGTTTTGATTTCACAATGGCTCTTCTACTCACACTTTCCTTCTTCACATGAGATTTCTTTACCAATTTGTTATCCCTTTTAGGTTTAACCCGCTCAATCTCTGCTTCCTTCTTTCTTTTAGCCACTGCTATAGCTATGTCATCAGATTCCGTCTCACTAGACCCTATAGGCAGAGGTGTTGAAGTAGGTTCCTCAGGCACATGACCATACCTTCTCCTCTTCCTGCTCCTTTCCGTTTGAATTGCATTTGCTGCTATGGCATTTCCCATCAACTTCTGCATCTTTCCTCTGGTGGCATATCTTTTCTTGTCCCCTTTTGTGGGAGACTCTACCATCACTCCCTTTCCCTTTCTTTTTTATTCTTGTTCACACCCAGCAGGGTCATTTTCGAGATTAGTCTCAAGAACAGTAACAACTCCTCCTAGATCTGAGACAGCCATTGTTGAGGCATTGGCACCTCGAACCCCTTTTCTACGCCATACCAGGGGATTTTCTTCTTCTCTCTCTTCCTCACTATCGACATCAAAAGATTTTGGAGTTTGGTCCAACATGGGTTGGGAACTGTGAGGGACCTGTTCCGGCGTTTCTAACAGAGTTGGTTGAACATCTCCTCGTAGGGAGGACAAACTTTGTACAACCACCAATTCTACCGCTGCTGCGAGAATGTTAGACTCAGGACCCCTTCCCTTAGGCAAATCTCCATCAAATAATCACTCAGACATCGTAGACGACACAGCCCTAGAAAATACTTCTACTTCTTCAGTAGGAAGATCAGCACTGGGTTTCACAATCGATTGGGCCTCCAAGTTTTGAGATTTCTCACCGGATAGAACCAACGTAGGAGAACATGGTAACACTTCCCCAGATGGAAATGCAGGAGATGCCACCACTTCAGTGTGAGGAGTGTTGGATTCACCTGTCTCACCACCTCCACAGAGAGGTGTGGAAGGGGATTCTTCTGGGGAGCAATGGAGAAATTGAATGAACTGGGGTTTTCAATTTCTTGGGAGATAGGAAGCTTTGAGGATGAAGAAGAGTTAGCCATTTTGATGCGAAGAGAAAGAAGGAAAAAAAAATAGAATAGTGAATACAAGAGAGGATTTAGAAGAGATTAAGATGGTTTGGATTCACTAAAGGATGTATTTAAAAACAAGAAGAGTATCGGGTCCTTTGAACAATGACGACGCTTGGATTTAAAGTGAAAAGACATCTGAAACTGACGCGATGAATGGGGGAAGGACACATGGCAGTGACCGTTAACAGATAACTGTGTAGCATAAGTGATACTAACCTTTGAGGACCAGGTCCCTTTCTTTATATGGCCCTGTCTGGATGAGTTTATCTTCCCTCTAGCCAAGATTCCATGAGTGTGTACCTGCAGTAAGGTACCAGATGTGAATTCTCAGACAAAAAGCAAAACAACCTGTATAGATACCTACCCCTCTTAACATAGTCATAAAGAGGAGTTTCATGCAAGCTGGTTATGAAATCAGGTGACTTTGTGCATCCCTAGCTTCAGTCTGTTTTTGACAAAACTTTCTTTGCTCAAAGGCTTTGTAAAGATGTCAGCCACTTGGTCTTCTGTCTTGCAAAATCTCATCACCACATTCTTCTTCTCAACATTATCCCTCAAAAAGTGATGTCTCATATCTATGTGTTTAGTCCTCTTATGCTGAACAGGGTTCTTGGCCATGTTCATTGCACTTGTGTTGTCGCATATGAGAAAAATAGTGTTTGTGAGAACACCAAAATCTTCGAGCTGTTGCTTAATCCATAAGAGTTGAGAACAACAAGATGCATTAGCCACATATTCTGCTTCTGCTATAGACAAGGCTACTGAATTTTGCTTCTTGGTGCCCCATGAAATCAGTGATGATCCTAGGAAATGTGCCATGCCTGAAGTTCTTTTTCGATCAACAAGAAAACCTGCGCAGCGTCATATAACTAATTAGATCAAAAGAGTCACCAGAATTAAAGTGCAGAAAATAAATAGCACAATGTAGAACAGGCACAAGAGTTTTACGTGAAAACCTCCTAGCTCAAGGGAGTAAAACCACGACCTGTCACACAGGATTTTCCAACTGTTTTCACTAAAACTCCAAGCAAAAGTAAAACACAGATTACAACCACAACAATGAGATTAACACCCTAATTCCACACTAAGTAATACTCATATTACTTACTGAGCCTAAGCAATAATCCTATTGCCCACTAAACCAACTAACTCTAGTTGATCTAGACTTCAGAACTCTACAAGGCTAACTCTAGCCACCAACTCTGATTTCCAAGACAAGAGCATAAACGAACAGCAACTCTGCTGCACCACACATCAACTAACTCTAGTTGACACTCCTAGGCAACTCTACCCAAGAGAACATCAAAACAATGATGTAAAAAGGCTTGACCAAAACTTAGATAATTCGACTAACTAACTCTAGTTAATACGACTCAAACTAAATACTTAGACAAGCAAATAATCTACTATCCTTTATAACTTAGGAGTAGATTTACAATGTAAGCACATAAGACACAAAGCTCAAAAATACAACAAAGACTCTTCAGCACTCTATCAGGTCCCTTTGTTGAGTTGAGCAGTGTTCTTCCTTGAAGATGGCCTTCTCTTTGTAAGCTTATGAATTTTCAGAAATTCAAATATTTGTTTGTCAAATCTTGAGTTTGTGTTTTGTGTGAAGAGACTATATCAAATGAACACAAACTCCTTGAGACGACCCCATTGGCTGAGAGCCTGCTTCTCTAAAAAGACGTGCCCCTACCACATGAGAGGTGACAGCTTTTCTGACAGCTGTCTTGTCATCTTTACACATACGCAGCCTTGCAGGGACCAGGTCCCTTGCAATGTGTTCTTTGTGAGTTCTTGAGAAGACTTGCTAACTCTCTCTCTTTTTGAATGAATGAATCTTCTTGTTGTTTGTCATTTTGATTATATCGACCTAAAAGAATTATTGTCCATTGGACAAACAACCTCGTCCGTTTCTATTGGTGAAGTACGATAACGACTTCACCAACCCACTGACAGGACAGCTTTACAGTTGTACACCATTATGAATCTGGACGAGAGAACTCTTCCAGGGACTGGGTCCCTGCATTTGTGAGGATCATCAAAACACCTAGAAGATAACATTTTCCCCCCTTTTGATGTTGACACACAAATATTCCTCACACTGAGTTTATTCATTCATTTGCCCTGTCGTCAGTCCCAATAACAAGGATCTGGTCCCTTGTTAGATCTCTAAGTTTGTTAAATCATCAAAACTTAACATCAGCTCCAAAATAACAGTATAGAAAATAAATGCTGTTATTTTGAGGCAACTACAGACTAGTCATGTTTTATCTTGCAAATGCATAAATGACTAATTGTATTTCTTTTCTAGACAAGTTGACTATGATGTAATTCACAAAGTCAAGCTTATTAAAATCTGCTAAAACTTGTTCTCAACTTGTTTTAAAATAGTTTAACTTGATTATTACTTATTCATGATAAGTTGACTATGATGCAATCCCCAAAGGCAAGACTTTAGAATCTGCTTAAGAATTGGGTGTGTTTGGTAATGGACAGAAAATGTTTTCCGATTTTCCCATGTTTAGTTTGTTTGAGATTCTTAGAAAACATTTCTGATATTGTCATTATATATATCTACTAGGGAACTTGATCGCACTTCGCACATTCATTAAAGGAATTGTTAAAGAATTAATCTCCCCGATCAATTTTTTTGATGTCCAACTTTAACATCATCAATCGTTTAATGAAAGAAAATTAATCTTTAGAAACTTTTTTTTTCATTCCATTAGGGAAATACTTCTCCCTTGTTGCATCAAATTAGTTCTTAATGCATTACAGCCTCTTCTGAGTACAGCAGTTGACAAAACTTTGAGTCACTGGAGTTGCTCAAAGAATGTAAGCTATCCTCCCTCTACCTGCTCCGAACCCCGCTTACAAAAGGCAGAAACAACGATCAGAAAACTGTGTTGAACCGCTTCTGTCATGTTGTCACCACCTGACTCGATAAAGGATTGCCCTCGCGTCTTACTGCCTTTAGCTTTCTCCTGATGGGAATGCCAGAGAGTTCACAACACTAAAACGGACCATTATTGAACTCTCTGGCTAATCTTGGAAGCGTCGAAGTGAAGAGAAAGTACGAAGGAGCTCGAATTTTCTACTCAAATGCTGGTAATTAAGAACATCTTGCATGCTAAAAGTAAGTAAAAATGATAGCCAAATTAGATACGTTTTAGCAAAACATGCATGTCTTTGTGATTTTGACTTTACATGTGAGCAGAGATATAGGCTGAAAGTCCATCGAAAACAGTCTCTCTACCTTCACAAGGCAAGGGCAAAGTTAGGTACACACCACCCTCCTCAAACCCTACTTGTAGGATTACACCAAGTAGCATAGTCTCGGAATGTAATTGCTAGGTGAAACTAAAACTGAATTGACAGAGGAAGACGTAACGTGCCAAGGGATAAAACATCAAAATCATGAAACACATGAGCGTGTTATAAACATGAAGTAATTTATCATTTGAGATTCTTGATAATTCTCATACACAAACACACGAGTAATTGGAAGCTGTTTGACATAGACCCTCATTCTCATACTTTGTGTAGATTCTTCGAATTACACGAAACAACAAAAAACTATATGAGTATCCATAGCAGATACTTACATGCACGTACATGTAGGCGAGTCCATGCGACATAAATTGAAAGTAAACACAACCCATTTGTGTAGAAGCCTCTTTAATATTTCGTGCCTTTATCTGGTTTGGCTGCATTTTCTCCAGCAGAAATCAAGTTCTCATCAATCATTGGTGGGCTGAGTAATGTCTCGAAAATCTGTTCATTGACAAGTTGCAGGGTATGTTTGAGATGCAGATTGTTGAACATGAAATTTGGAAGCATATGCAGAAACACCTACCATGGAAGGTGACTTCAAAGCCAAAGAATCAGCCATCGCAGATGAGTTTGAAGGCCTGTGGAAGAGCAAATGAGCTATAGATCGATCTATAGAGTTTGTGTCTGTCTCCATGTCCAAATATCCTGTGCACCTGAAATACAAGCCATTAGATGTTAGGATCACAGAAAGGAAGCTAACCGAATCTATCACATTACCAGTATGATTACTGGTATCAAGAAAAGAAAAGTGCTGATTCAAGGTGTGACTGACTAGACCTACTTTCTTTCCAAACTCAAAGGTGAGAAATGTGCTTCATATGATCTTCACTAACTAAACCAAACATACCCTGTGCTTGAAGTATGCAAACTATGATATGGCCTATATAGGAAGTATGCATGTAGACCAAGGCATCAAGAAATGATACCAACCTGTATGCTCCATCGTCAACAAATGCTCCGCTTGTGTGTCTATCATCACCAGATACAAGCCTTTGTTCAGCACTCTGAGCCAACCGATACAAGCTATCCCTTATGCGTAGCTTTGTTCTTATATCCAACTAAACCAGAAAGCTCAACAGAGTGAGCTTACAAACATGTATGTACTGAAAAGAAAGTTGATTTCCAACTAAATGTATGAACTTGAAGATCCACATACCATATCTGCTAACTGCCCCTTCCTAGCCCAAGTTAACAGGATTAACACAAAGATAGTTTCAAGACACTCAACGATAAGTCAGACTTTGGAAGGCTTTTGCACATCAGCTGATAAATAATTTAAAATAAGCAAGCAGCAAGATGATGAGGAACAGCTTTTATATTAAGGCGGTCTGTTGTACTAAATAAGCAATCAGCTCTCTGCATTGCCATCTGCAACATAAACATGCACTAAGAAAGACAACTACTCTTTTCTATATCTATATTCTATAACGATAGGCAACAGTATAGGTATAGGTTATTATAGAGATACATGAACAAAGATTTTTCTAAATAAGCCTTAGTAAAACGCCATCACTAATCTGTATAAATATAAATAATAAATAAGAGGACCAAATGAGTTCCTTTTTACTCAGCATTTTCACATCTAAGTTGCTCGGACTCTACACTTTTGGTGTTGCACCCGCGTCGACACGACATGGGTGTGGGTGTGGGTGTGGGTGTGGGATTTGTGTCCGATTTGGTCAACCGACTCTGGTACTTTGACCAAAATCAATGGGGAAAGTCTAGACAATTTTAATGATTTTTGTAATCAATACAAAAGCTAAGGCGAAATTGCAGAAAATGTAATACCTTTTATATAGAAATTTCTATGTCACTCTTTTTCTTTTAATCTCCTTCCAGGATTCTCCTTAAGTTTTCCACATAATATCTCATAATTTAGGTTTATAACTCTTTTTTTAGATATTTTAATATTTTTAGGTGAATCCCCACACCCGTATCCTTACATGGATCCATATCCCCAAATCTTAAAAATTTAATCACAGAAGATCCGACCTCTAGATCTGCACCCATATCGGACACCCGCACCCGAGTCCGAGCAACTTAGCTTCACATGACTCAATTAAATAACAAAGATTTCTAATTTAGAATAATTTGAAAAAGTCAGATGTATGCACACTGCTACAGCGTGCTGTGTGACAACTCTCTGACAAAATAGAATAATTCTCTATGCCTGTGTGAAGCTACAAGAGTGTGTAGCTGCACATCTTTGACCTTTCCAGAATATAGGAATCTGTAAAATATGTTTGTCATTAATATTGTCCCTCAACTAAGAAACTATCTTAATTCAGATGTGACCCATCTAAAAGCATTGCACATGTCATTTGAGCTATTGACCTACACAAATAAGGTGTGCCAAATTTGTTTAGTCAAATCACTTACTTAAAACAAACCTTGATGAAACTCATCACCAAACAATATCAAAAATGCATATTAGTTTTCATTGAGATTGTATACCCGTTCCATGACATGTTGAAGCTGATGAAAACTATCTGCCTCCTCAGAAATTTCATTCAACCCGGAACTTGTGCAAGAGCTCTCCTTTACAATTGAGGAACCTACTTCTGCTGGAATTCCCGTGCTGACACTTCCAAGATCCCTGTTGTTTTCATGCTTAATTACAGAATGGTGAAGTAGCTTGTCCACCATATTTTCATTTGTTCCTATACCAGCCACCTGAAAAGAAGGATCGGGTAAGCTTTCCATCAACTGCATCTGATTTGTTGCACAGGAGTCCTTAGCAGAAAGAGGCACGAGACTGCTTTTTTTAGATTTAATTGTGGATAGGGTTGGACGAATCGTAGTCTGATCTGAATGACTGTAATCTGAAGATAAGAAAGAAAAGCCATCCTGAAAATACCCAAAATCAGATCCATCAACTTGCTTGTGCTGCTGAATACCTGTGGATGTGAGAGCCTGAGATCCAGTGATTGCAGTAGGATGTTTTCTCTCTTCTGGAAGGCTATCAATATAGTTGAATGTCTCCCCATTTTCCAGGTAAACATGTTTTCTTTTTCCCTCAGATTGATTCTGGAGCTTAGAGTTATTTTTGTGAAGATTAATCTGTAACCCCATAAACAGATTAGAAAGAAGCAGATCATTGTGAACACTATTATCAAGACGAATGCATCAACTAGAATGTGCACATCCAGAGAGTTAGGAACTCTAGAATACTCTTACTTTACTTAACACCAGAATCGGACCTAGGATTTTAAGGTGACGGGTGCACCATTGCCTTTAACGTACAATGGTGGTAATGCCTACAAAGTCCAAAGAGGAACGTATATTCATTCTGTTCTGTTGCTTTGGCTTAATTTGATTCAGGTTTAGATTGATTGGGTTAATTCTATTCAATTTATATTGTTTTCAAATTTGTAGATAATAAACCAATCGACCGATGAGTTTGCTTTTTATATCTTTATGGTTTGAATTGTATTAATTAAGAGATATCCTATATTCACAAACAATTCGTCATTACACATCTTTAATCAATAATACAAGAAAAATGAATGCTTTCGGTTCAAATCACACCTCATTAATCAATAATAGAAACGAATTCACATTTTTTTAGGGGGGAACCATAGTCCTACCAACAACACAAGAAAGAAACACCTTAAAGGTTAAGCTGAGGCGGAATAAAAGGCTAAACAGAAAGCCCGATGTACGCCAAATTAATAATTTACCTTCTTTTTGGGCACTATCTTGAAATCTGAATCACTTGATCCATTTACAAAAGATAGATGACTTGGAACCGCTGATTCATCCTCTGACGGCATTGAACTGCCAGTCTGACTAAAGGGTTGATCTTTAGTGCCAGAATCATTAATTGAACTGCCTGTTTCCTTAGGCCTGGAAGCTTCCTGCATTCCAGAGATATTTTCAAGTGCACTGGATGTTGTGAAGGGAAACTCAAAATCTGACCTCAATCCACCTCCAGATCCTTCAATAACATCAGATGACGAAAACCAACCAAGGTCATCTTCAATACTAGCTCCAAGTCCAAACGTTGAATCACAACTTCTGGTAGATATTATAAAAGTGAGCAATCATAAAGTATTAGGTCAGTCTCATTTGAATAAAATCAAATGAAAAACTCTAGAGACAGCAATTACCTGAACATCCTGTCAACATCCTCAAAGTTTTCCATCTCAGGCCAGCTATAATATAAGAGCTCGGTAGTGTTTTTATCCTCATGAGTACCATCAAAAAAACTGAGATCAACATCGGCCTGAGAAATGTGACCAAGAGGATAGCTATGCGAGTTTTCCCTAACTGCAGCATTCTTGTCATCCAGAATGGGGTCATTGGGCTGGACCTCACCGCTAATGGAGTCTATATTGTTACTTCTAGAGCAATCATTTGATGTCCTAGTATTTTCAGATGATAAACTTGAAACTTCTTCAACAGAGTCCTTATCATGTTTAGAAGGGAACACGCAATCAAGCCTACCAGCCCTCGAGTCCTTCTCCATCATTGTACTATATAAAGGAGGAACACGCAATCACACCGGGGTTTCTTACGGCTATCAGTCTGGGAGAGAAACTCATTGGCATGTTCACAACTAGGATGTGGCACTATATGATCATCGCTAAGGCAAACTTCATCCAAACATCTTCAAGCTATAGCACCAGTTACAGAATTTTAGCTGTAAATAACTGCAGAGGATGCTTCCTTAAAATGAGTAAATCAAAAATAGAACACAGCATTTGTTTCTTTAAATTGAAATCATCATAGTTTGGATTAAGGTAGATTATTTCCACTGTTAGAGATAGGATAAGTCTGCTCTTTAAGGGTATCAATTATTTGACAAATAAATTCTTCTCCTTAACTAAAGATCCGTTCATAAGCTGAAAATCTTCTCCTTAACTAAAAATCAATTTCCAAATTTATTTCTCTTCTTTCATTTTCAACAAACAAAACTCTTCTCACCTTAAGTAAACATCAATTTTCCAAAGTTACTCGTATTTCTCCTTCATTATACAGCAAAAAAAAAAAAAACTGTTCATTAGCTGAAAACACTCCTCTTTAAATTCATACATCAATAAAACAACAACAAAGAAGAACTCATTTCCAAACAAATTATTCACTCAAAATCAACTTCCAAAATTACTTGTTTTCCTTCATTTTACAGCAAACAAAATCAGTTCATAAGGTGAAAACACTCCTCCTCAAATTCACAAAGCAATAAAAACAACAAAAAAACAATAAAACTAACAAAAACAAAAAACGTACACAAATTAAATATGAGATCTCACCACAAAAACTCTCTGAATAAAACAGTACGTCGCCGGAAAGTCACGAATTCGCTTCGCCGGATTAAACAGTTTAACTATTACAACCCTAATTTGATACAAATCTCGATACTTTTGTGTTTGCTTCGAAAATGAAAAGCAAAAAATAAATTATTTGAATTGAATAAGTTAGTGAATTTTTTTAAATATATATAAAAAGAAGTGTAAGGAAATGATGACACGTGGCTTTGTGATCTAATTTGTGGTGGGGAAGGGGGAGAATCAAAACTCATGGACGAGAAAAAAGGTTGAGATGTGATCTGTTCCTGTAATCTGATTGGTCCACGTAGGATGAAACTGACACGTGTCAGTTAAATTATTCGTTTTTTTACCGGTGGCTCAATATTTTTGTGTTAAATTCAAGAGTGGTGGAATATGGAATAATCCACCTTTAGGATTGTGGATAAGGATAATAATTTCGGTATAAAATATGATTTTTTTTTCGTTGGTTTTATTTTAATTTGATATGAAATCTAAAAAAGTAAAATAAATTTTTGAATTTTATTGTCTTAAATCGTGTGAAAAATAGAAATTAAAAAGAGAAAGAAATGTTTTCTTTTTAAACAATCTAAAAGGAAAATAAGTAAATTACGTTTGGTTATAAATAATAATTAGTTGCTGAATTATCTTATCTCATTATTTATATATAGATGAAATAAGTTATCGTACTTTTTATATGGGATACTAATCTTATAGAATATTATTTATCGGTGTATCTCTTATTGATGTAAAAATATTCAGTCGACCAATGATTAATCACTTTTCATCTGATGAACTAGTAAAATCAAAATTTTGGGAAGAATTAAATAAAACTACTAAAAGTAGGGTAGGCCACTTAAATTGAATTGTTAATAGTGTTATTGTCAACACTTTGGTAATTTTCATAATTACAAAAAATAATCATCAAGTATTACATGTTTATCAAAGAACAACTTACACGAATCCTTTTTGTTTCTTTTCAATTTTAGAAAGGAAAAATGGTTTAAAATACTTGTGATCTATTTGAAATAGGTTAACTTAACCCTCTATTGTGTTTCCGACTTCAAAATTTCAGCGTTGTTTGTGCACTAGCTCAAAAGTACTTTATAGTAAAGTTGTCATGTGACCAATAAGTCAAGGGTTCAAACCATGGAAACAACCTCTGCGAGATTTTGTAAGGCTACATACAAGGGTCAAGTGACCCTTGTAGTTCAGCAGCAGAAGCTTTAGGGCACCGCGCTGCCTTTTCTTTCCAGTCATATCACAAATAGAACTGAAGAAACAAACTAGACAACAATTTTACAGTTCGAGAGGCACTGAAAACTAGCAGCATTTTGCAGTTACAAGAACAAGAAACCGATGAGATTGTCCGTCACCACAAGATACAAGAAACAAGTTTCGTCTTCTCAACGAGCTATGAATTCACTGTACACCTGCTTGTACGTAAACGAAAATATATCATTCCAACCATGATGTTTGCAGTGAGCACTGGGCAGAGTGCAAAAAGCATTTCTCAAATATGATGTGTTCCCAAAGGCTGAGATTCAGTAAGTTTGACAAATGCAGCAAAGCCGTCAACCTCTGTCAAAGAAAACTATCAGTAAGTTTGACAAATGCAGCAAAGTTGTCGACCTCTGTCAAAGAAAACTATCACCAGGACCATCAGTCCTCCTGTATAAGAAATCGGTCCCTTTCAATTGGCATCGGATGTAGCTTGTGGCACCTCTTGGTATATGCCCGATTCATCATTATATGAGTACCTACATTTGAAACATTAAAGAAAAACAGTTAACAAAAATACTATTTTCGACAGTTCAAATCACACTACTACTATCGGGTCTACACAAATTGCGAGTAACCAATCAAAAATAGGAAGATCAGTATCCCGATTTTCTGTCAGTTAAAACAGTTGAGTGTCATTACCATTGTCCTGATGATGCATGGCAATACAGTCCAGATGATGGATCATAATAGTAGCCCAAACTGCTGCTGTAGTAATAACTGGCGACGAAAAATACAAAAAAGAGTAAGAAGTTAAGTTTGAGACAGCAATACAAAAAGAAATGTACTATGACATTAATGACAGATTCCAACTTTGGAGGCGCAGTTCCTTAAACAATGGAATTGAAGTTCCTAGACAGATGGAACATATGAACCTTTCATATCACTCTTGACATCCCATATCTACTTTTATCAAGTCAATGTAGAAAGATTAGACAAGCAGGAAACCAATAGTTATTTGGTAGTCCCTGCTACTGCTAAAACGAAGATGGATATCATATTGAGTAAAGGAACTAGCATACTACCATGAACTTCCAAAATGACTATGTGGGCGGAAACTGACAAATGAAATGGCAACCCGACAGGAACACTTCTGCCAATATTAGCTTGAAAAGAATGTTGAAAGAGTATAAATTGGGACGGAAAACTCCGAAAGAACTATGTTCAAATAAATTTCATAGGATCCTCTTCCATTAGAATTACAACGTTGAGTAATTCTTTGATTGAACAAGGAAGAACCCTACAATAACCTGCTCCCAGTTGATCAGTGGAATTTCAAAATGACACGCTTTGATTTCTTATTACTAGGATGTCTGCACACTATGAGCAGAAGAAGAAAAGTAGTGTAATGAGCTAAAAGGTAGAAAACATACCCAGAGGACTCATCGAAGACATAATCGCCATGCTGATCACCTACAGTTAACATTGAGCGGGAGTCACGTATGTGGAAAGGGGAAATATGCTAAAAAAAAACTTGTAATCTCCTCTCACATAGAATAATGGACTAAATTTGTCAATAATGTCAATTTTAGATGTGTTTAGAGATCAAATTACCTCTATTAGAGGCAGGATTAGCTGGAATATTTTCATCGTCTCCACCAAACATGTCAAGTGCATCATCGTTCTTGCTAGATGAGTTGTATGAATTTGATGAAGCCACGTCTGCATTATGCATAGAATGTCCTCCTGCAGTACCAGTTGACCCACTGGGGAGGAAACCTTCATCGAGGATACTATCGGGCTTAGGCTGCATCGATTCACTGGATTTACCCTGTCTTGCCTGAGCTAACTTCTCGTATCCCTCTGGATCAATACAAAATGCAAATAAGATAATACCCTCACTCATGCAGCTCAAGAGAAATGTCAGCGCATGCAAGTGAAAGATTAATTGTTCTTTACTTCAGAACCCTAGCATAAAACTTAAGTCACCAATATCATCCTTGTAGTAGATAAAAGCGAAGCCAGTAACCAGGGGAAAAATCTACTACTTCCTGTTTTTCTGTGTCCACATTGGGGGGGGGGGGGGGGGGGGGGGGGGGGGGGGGGGGGGGGGGGGGGGGGGGGGGGGGGGGGGGGGGGGGGGGGGGGGGGGGGGGGGGGGG
>JAJONR010008220.1:0-58675 GCA_029582245.1 Solanum etuberosum
TATATATATATATATATATATATATATATATATATATATATATATAGATGAAAAATAATTTTTTTTACCCTATATATTTTTATATAATTTTTTTTATATATAATATAATTTTCAAATAAAAAGTGTTCCCTGGTCACTTGTTATTATACGTGGCTATGCCACTAGAATATTGCTCTAATTTTGACCATGAGATTTTGAAAAATAAATTTAATAATGAAAAGAGTAAAAATTGTCTTTTAACCGTGAAAAATAGAATAACTTTTGTTATCAATAGTAAATAAAATAATTTTCCGATTGTATGAATTTGGTCCCAAATAATATCTTGACTAGACATTATTGAAGCCAAATTCAAAAGTCATTATCTCAAATTTGACCATATAAAACACTGTTAAGAACAAATGAAAGGGATATAAAATGATTAAAATCTTATTTGTTTACCAAATTCAAAAGTCATTATCTCAAATTTGACCATATAAAACACTGTTAAGAACAAATGAAAGGGATATAAAATGATTAAAATCTTATTTGTTTGCTAAAGTTCTTAATCTTAGTTATTTAAATATTTGTTTTAAAGAATTGAATCTTAATCATTAAGTGTGGTTTTTTTACAACCACTTAATGAGTTTGAATAAGTATGAATGATTAAGATATATAATCAAATATTAATATAATTAAAATGTCTATTTAATAATTTCTATAAACATGACATGACAGTTGAGTGCTATTCTATCTACCTTCATCCATCACCCATAATTACCATTTCAACCACAACTATCACCACAATCAATCACCACCACATACCAATCACAATCTCCATACTCAGCCTAACTACAACATTACTATCGTCAATCAACAAAATCAATCATCATCACCATTAAACATCATTTGCAATCATTTACCATTATTACATTCATTATTCACTACTTATAATTACCACGATTACTTAATATTATATCGCTAACCGCCATTCACCACCGTCATTAGTATCATTGTCATCTCATTACTAAATACCAGCCGCCATCACCACCAACGGTTAATCATTATTGTCAACCACTATACCATAAAATATTGCCCATAACACCATCATTAGTCAATACCATCCCAAATCGACACGCACAATCAACATCGTTAGTCATCACCAACACCAATTATCATATAAATTTTTAAAATATTCTATTGATGTAATATTAAATCAATTTAGAATTTTATTTGAATTTTTATATTTATTATCTTTTAAACAAAGACAAAATTTATACATTTAGACGTTGAGAAAATAAATGGTTTTTAATCATTTAGTATCATCTTAATTTTAAGATGTGTATTCAGATTCAAACGTATCAATCTTAATAAAAACAAATGAAACCTAAGACTTATATGTAAACAATACGTTGTAGGTATTTTTCAAAGTAAATTCCCCCTACCCCCTTCAATATAGTGATATTAAGTTTTGGTCGATACTTTCTGTTTAATAAAAATTTATAGGTCAAAATATCCTCAATTATGCCTTTATTACAAGGCAAAAAATTATCTGGCATAAATTATATAGCATCTAATCGAAAGGCATAAGCTAGAGAACTTCATTACTCAACAAAGTTGAGAGAACTAAGAGAGATATTTTTATAGATTTTGAAATTGAACTTATGTCTTGTAAAACATAATTTGTATCTTGTAAATTCTGTCTTGCAATTTTTTTGGTCATGTAAAATATAACTTCTATCTTGCATTTTTTTTTGGTGATGTTAGGACTATTTTCGACCATTATTTATTACTCAACAAAAATTAAAGGGGAACTTACATAAATTCCACTAATTTAGGAGTTAATTATTACTTAGATACATTCTTTATTGCATTATATGTATTTTACCTGATTTTAGTGTCTCTAATACGTTCAGATATATGTATCTCAGTTACATGAGGTTAAAATTAGATGTAATTTGTTCTAGATACATTGTATCAAAGTAAATTCGCATGTATCTGAGATACGTATCAAATTTCGCTCGCCTCCGTTGCCTCTCTCCCATCTCACTCACCCCTCTCCCATGTATCTGAGATATCAAATACATGCGAATCACTCCAGATACATACATATACATGTATCTAGGATACATACGAATCTCGCTCGCCTCCCTCCCCATTCTCGCTCACCTCTCTCTCCATTTTTGTGTATCTAATAGTAGAAATATATGTATCTAAGTGTATTTTCTTAAATATATAATAAGATACATAATATTTTAAATATATAAATAATAATAGTGTAAATGTTAACGAAGAAACCACCCCCAAAATGGCGTGAAAGAGCTTGTTAAATTAGTTGGAGGTTCAATAAGCACCAAATAATAAACATGTATGGTCTATTAAGCCCAACTAATTCACTCACCACCAAATAAGAAAAAGAAAGAAAGTGAAAGGGTATCAAGAAAAGGCCAAGCACAAAAAGATGATAAAAATATGTGTGAAAATTCTTTGATGACACGGTAAAGCAATCAAAATACTAACAGCTGACGCCATATATTATTTGGGTAAAAAAAATCAGGTATATACCCAAAGAGAGAAAACGCGTAAACTGAGAAATCCAGAGCTCAACTGAGTGTTATTCAATCCAAAAGAGTTTTGTTTGCTTTCGATTCATCTGATTCTTCAGCTACTGTAGGTTAGTACTCTTTCTTGAAAAACCCCACACACCTACCCGCACAATTCACAGAAAAAAATTGTTAAAAAAGGTTGAAATGGATTGTCAAGAATTTGATTTGTAGGTAAACCCAGATAGGAAATTGAGTTAATTGTATAATCTGTGAAGATTTGGGGGGAAAATGGTACATCTTTTATGTTGTTCTTGGTATTTTCTGTATACATGATTGCTTTTGTTAATCTGTTGATTTTTCTTTACTTTGGTTATAATGATCTTCTTTTGTTTATTGGGGGTTTTCATTATTTGTTTTGGAGTGATTGATTCTCCAGAAAGGTCAACGTGTGGGGTGGGGGATTTTGGGGTTGGGTTTGGTTGATGACCTAGAATTGGGAATTGGGGTTCTTGACTTCTTGTTAGTGGGGCTATTGTTGTGAATTTTTCTGTCTGGTACTAGTTTGGTTGTTGATTAGTGGGTTCTTACTGGATTTGTGTTTTGGGGATTACTGATTAAAGTAGCTATGTTGCTGGTGTTTGCATTGCTAAGTGAGGTTCTGCGGTTGGTGAATGGGAACGAGTTTTAGTGTGTGAGTTAGGGTTCTTAGTGTGGTTCTGGCTGTGGAGTTATGCTATACTGTGCTGGGTTCTGTGTTGTGATTGCAAATGTTTATATTGCTGGTATTGTATTGGCTTTTGATAAATTGTATTGCTAGTATAATTTAAGGATTGTTAGTTTCTTGAGATACTGTTGTTGGTAGGAGGTGATAGGTAGCCTGTGGAATTAGTTGAGCAGTGCGAAAGCTGGCCCGGAACCACGGTCATCAAAGAAAATAAAAACATATAGAGTTTCTTGAGATAATGTTAAGCATTAGGAGTTTTATGAGCTAGTTCTATACTTTGCCTTGTTGGATGGCTATTAGATTTATGGTAATGCCTTAGTAAATGGATCATCAAATAGTCCCTGATATAAGTGGAGTAGTTGAATTGTTGAGTTTTGAGATTTTAAAGGTCATGACAATAATATTGAATATTCAATAAATAATTTTGTATAGTTTAGTTTCTGGGGAAGTTGTGGATAGCCAATCTATGCATCGTCTTATTGAATTGTGTTTGTATTTTTTCCATTTTGAGCTTTCATCATATCACACAAATCTTGGTTGTCCTTAGACCAAGGTTGACTGGTTATGATTGTTCTTGCTTCCTTCCTGATTTTTCCTTCTTTGCTTTTGAGCTTGGGTGATGGTCTCGTGCTCTTCAAAGTGAGGCGAGAAAATACTTACCATTCTGCTTTTGTTGCACTTTCAACAGAAAAACTGCTTAGACTTCTCATATAAAGCTGCTGCAGTCCCTGAATTAACTGTGGGTGATTGTGAAGAGGAGGAAAATTTTTCATTCTGGTGAACTCATACTTGCACTGCTTCAGACTTTTGCATCCCATGTTTTCTATACTTATCTCTCAGTCAGTGGACTTAGATGGCCATTTCCTCATTGGGGCTACACCGGAAAAGCCAAACTAACCAGTTTCAATTATTAATGGAGCAAGCAGATAACCGTAGCAACAATGAGCATGTTATTGACATAACTAGTAGCAACGATGCACTCTCATCGAGCAACCCCCATGATAGACCAGTTAATAATGTGCTTCATGTCCAAGCTGAACATCCCCCATCAACAAGCACAACAGTGCCCGTCTCCCAACATGCATTTTCTTCTGCTAATAGATCCAACTTGAGGAACTCATCATTTGCTCGAAGAGGAAATGGGCGCCGCCATCGGAGTCCTCTGAATTCCGTGCTCTGGATATCCATCGAACTAGTCTTGACATTGAGCCAAATAATTGCAGCAATCGCGGTGTTGGCCATATCAAGGGATGAGCACCCACGTGCTCCTCTATCCCAATGGATTGTTGGTTATGCATCTGGGTGTGTAGCAATCCTCCCTCTTCTCTACTGGCGTTTTCGTCATAGAAACCAAAATTCAGATCAGGATTCATCTCAGCAGCCACAGATTTCTTCCCAGGTTGAACTATCGGCCAGACCTTCCTCAAGTACAAGGAGTTCAGAAGGTGAAGGTCGTCAGACAACTGCTACAGCTTCTACAGGTGGTCAAAGTAATGAATTACTGAGCAGAAGGTGGGTGCAATCATACAGTCCCTTGATTTTATATGCTGTTTTGATTTGAGTAGGCATAATTAGCAAGATGTGGCCTAAAGGCATCGTTTACCAAGCTATTTTAGTTTGATCATTGGTTTGGCACTTTAAGAGTTGTAAGAAAATTATGGTTGTGCTAGTATAAATATAAAAGTTGTCATTTTCAAGTGTAAAACATTGTGGTTGTTTATACTTGAATAGTTATCTCTATGTGACAACTTATAGGAGATTGATATTTCACTACCACTTTAGCTTTGTCAAGTTCATCTTGATTACTGTTAGTTGTGGTTTCTAGATTTACGACATGATAAAATTTTGAAACTTTATTTATTAAGATCCTTAACAATTGCACCCAAGGGTGTGGCCTAGTGGTCAATGAAGTGGGTTGAGAACCATGAGGTCTCAAGTTCAAATCCCAGCAGAGGCAAAACCACTAGGTGATTTCTTCCAATCTGTCCTAGCCTTGGTAGCCTTGATGGACAAATTTACCTGGTACATGTTGCTGGTGGGAGCTTGGGAGGTGATAGGTATCCCATGGAACTAGTCGAGGTAGGCGCAAGCTGGTCCCTACACCACAATTATCAAAAAAAAAAGTTCCTTAACAATTTGAGACTATAACTTCATATTTTGTTGAATATCTGTCTTTGAGTTTAAGATTCCCATCTCCTTTTTGCCAAGCTTTAATTGTTAACCAAGGACATTACCTTATTTTGTAAAGCAATAATGTTTTGAGCCTTGATCACGGTCTTCAACTAATTGGGACCAATGCTTAAAGTTCAAATAGATGTTCAGATGATAATATCTGCATTCCTGTGCTCTTCCTTTTGCATTATTTTGCATTCATCTGGTATTGGGAACTTGTAATGAAATTAATGTACAAGGAGCAATGTGTCGTGGAACTGAGGACTAAAGGATCTCATTTCCCTATTGCAGGGTAAAGACATTTGTTGAGTACTTCAAAATGGCATTAGATTGTTTTTTTGCGGTGTGGTTTGTGGTTGGCAATGTGTGGATATTTGGCGGACACTCCTCTTCCTCTGAGGCTCCCAACTTGTACAGGTGATGTCTCACTATTGTTTTCATTTTGGGGTATTTCCTTACTTTCTGTCATCTCTACCAGCATCCTATTTGCTCATGTTTCTATTTATCCGCAGGTTGTGTATAGTATTTCTGACCTTTAGCTGTATCGGGTATGCCATGCCATTTATTCTATGTGCAACAATCTGCTGCTGCCTCCCCTGCATTATTTCAGTCATGGGCTTCCGAGAAGATCTGACTCACAACAAAGGAGCCACACCAGAATCAATTAATGCTCTTCCGACCTATAAATTTAAGGTAAAGAAAAACAAAAGTGGCAACAAAGAGGCTGCTGAAGGTGGGGTTGTGGCTGCAGGAACAGACAAGGAGCGTGTGATTTCAGGAGAAGATGCGGTAAATTTATTTCCTTTCTAACATAGATTTCTCTGATTTATTTTCTGTCCATCTTAGTGGCAAAATTCCGTTTCCTTTAAAATAAAAATTTTAGTGACAAATTCTCTTTTGAAGAGTGAAGAAACTGTCTGCTTGAACCTTCACCATCCTCCATTTGAAATCGAGACAAAGAAAGAAAAAGGAGAATTATTTATTCTCTCTCTCTCTCTCTCTCTCTCCCTCGTCACTGCTATTGCAAAGTCATTTCTGTGGTGTACTTACCTTCTTACTCTGGCTGGCAGTAGAAACAGATTATTTCGAGTTTATTTTAGTTTGGTTTTGCATCATAGGTTTGAACCAGGGCTACAATTTCAGAGCTTCTTTTTCTGCTTTTGAATGACAATTGCATCTGAATCGAATCTGAACCCTGTTATGCTCTTTTCATCGGTTCCATTGAGCCACTAAGACGCTAGTGCTGGAAAACAACATTTTATATCCAGTAGTTAATTCCTTTTTCTTCTTCTCTATCCCTCTGGTAGTGGGATTTGATACTTAGTGGGTTTTGGTACCTGAGTGTTTTAGCATATAACCTCTAGCATTACTTCTTACTTAAGTACAGAGCAAAACGCCACAGGATCTTTTGATGTCACTCTCAAATTCCACACACCTTGCATTTTAGATGAGTATGATGGTGAAGAAGAAGCCACGTACTTTCCTCTTTATAGGCTGAGTCCTCCTCTAGACTCATTCTTTCCCACTATTTTCTTGTAAGATGGTTGCTGTTGTTTCTTGTTAACCATATGTTGAGAAGCAAAAATAGGTGAAGGCTTGTGTTATCCATTGTACTTGGATCTAGACCAAGGGTACGAATCATTAAATAGGTTAGTGAATTTAGATAACATCTGACAGAAATGGTCTCAAGTTCCATATGCATGTTTTGCCTTCAAAGGCCCTTTACGATACAGCTTCAGCACTTCTGCAAGCATATATTTTTGGGTTCTTCATCACCCTGATGCAAGACAACTAAGAAAAAAGTCTACACACAAATTGTTTATATCTGATTGCTTGATTCTGCTTATGAAGAAAAATCAGTCCTTAAGAAGACTTTTTATGCTAATGTTTCGTCCCAGACTTTTTTACCGAAGTGAGTGGCGCAAATTGACTTTAAACATATTACAAGCTTAAAGATTTCCGCTTAAACTTTGGTTGGGATTACACTGGGTATGTTGTTATTAAACTTTGATTGGGAGATTATAATGGTCTCCCAAAAGCAAACCACCCACTTTGTCATGTCCATAGTTTTTTTTTAGATGTTTTGCTGATGAATTGGTGTTAAATATTTTGGCTGTGATTTCTCTCATTCCGATTGGTGTCTTTCAAGCTCCTAAGTCCTAACTAGAAATATGAACATTCTGACCATTTTCTTCTTCCTTGAGAGAATAGCTTATATATATTTGTTTGCTGTAGCATTTGAACAACAACCTTCTCCCCCCTTTAGTTTTTCAGACGGGGGAAAGTGTTAGTTTTCCTTGTTAGTGGCTTTGATAGTAGAAATGGTTTGATGAAATGTACTTGTGTATTCGAAATGTGTACTTGCGACTTCCCCTCCCAGTTCCCACTCCTCACAGCCTTCTCTATCCTTCCAATTTCCTAGAAGCTTTAGTTTGGATAAATAAATATTTCAGAGCAAAACTTGCTGGAGGATCTTAGGAGGGTAAAACATGTCTGGTATGATAACCATACACTGATATGTGAAATGAAAACTATTGTGTTACATGACTTGGGTGAATATGGAAACCCACCTCAAATGGGTGGAGAATGTAAGGGAGACCCTTTTCTCCAAAAGCTACTCATTAGGGAATACCGGCCAAATTTGTCTTTCAATAAAGGATTTTTATCTTTGAAACTCATTAGCAAGAGAAATCATAAAAAAATTAGAAAGGGACGGAAGATACTTTATACGAGAGACTCACAAAAATCTGAGTGCTCAAGCATCCAATCAATTGAAATGAGGGTCAACAAAAAAAGAATAGGACCTATTTTTGTTGCTGAAGCATTATAAACTGTGTTGTTACTCTTGCAATTGTCGGGATTAATTTGACTCCTTCTCCTGTTCCCATTCATGATACTTTCGAGTTATAGGTAATTTGACTGCTGAAAGGAGTCGTGTGGCTGTGTAATTGCTGAATCAAGGAAGAAGAAAGATGTCAAAGAGCAAATAGTAGGTGGAGACTTGTGCCAACTGCTAAACTAAGCTAAGGGGTAGAGGGTTGCAGAGATTAGCGTAGGAGTTGAGAGTTGGGTGACACAATCACATATTAACCTGATATATCCTACATCCAAAATTTACCTGAACTGTGTGGACACATGGCCTTTTTGAAGACTGAAATATTATATAGACCAATCAAAATGGAAGATAAAAGTAATAGCTTACATACTACCTAGCCAGTTTCCACTCAAAAGTTAATTGCTATTCTTTTCCAACAACTCGCCTTCCCGGTCTTTATCACTCCCTAGCCTCCTGGAGAAACTGCTAGACTACTAATGCAAGCCCAAATCCATAGGGTCAGAATTGGAACTTTGAGAAAGCACCGGTTAATGTAAAATCATCCCCTGCAATCAATCAATAAATTATATTGAACTACTAGAGATAATTATTCATGGAAAGTAGGTCCTGATGTATATTGATATATGCACTTAGCTTTGCGTCAAGTCCGGTCATAAAGTGTGAGTCGGTAATAATATGGTTACTTTGTTGTTCCTCAAAAAAAAAAATGGTTTCTTTGTCCATCTTCATGTAATCACCTTGTGACCTGTTCTGGATAATGCATTATCAAATGTAATGAAACTTTTTGGTCATCAACAAGAAAATGCAGAGATGAACATGGGTAAACGAGAATTAGCAAAAATATAGGTTCTACTTGAGATCATACTGTCGACTGATAAGTATTTTTGGAACTGTCTTATGTACAAGAAAACAAGCTGATATTCCAGTTCTAGTGCATTTTATACTATCATGAGTAGAAAGACAGTATGCTTCTCATATGCCTAAGGGCTAAGAATATTTTGAATTTCTGAGTGACATGCTCTGCTAACATGCAGAAACCAATCATCTTCTCCAAAACAAAACTTTTAGCAAACTGTTGTTGCCACAATGCCTTTGATATTGTAATATATTTTCCATTATCTATCGTTTGATGTCATACTATTTTTTTAAATTGTTTTTTTCATTTTCTATTGTTTGATGGCATACTTCAACCAATTCATCTTTAATAATCCTTTTTAACTTTGGTTTAACAGGCATGTTGCATTTGCTTGGCAAAGTATGTGAACAATGATGAGCTGAGGGAGTTGCCCTGTTCTCATTTCTTCCACAAGGACTGTGTTGATAAGTGGCTGAAAATCAACAACTCATGTCCCCTTTGCAAAGCTGAGGTGGGTGAGACCCTTTTGAGCTCTCTTACTGAAGCAACTGCAAGTTTGCGTCAGAGTTCCGCGTTTTAAGTTGCCACTCTGTCCACATGCTAGTATAGAGATGCTTTTAAAAGGAATAGTAGTTACCTTCATATATATTTCATTTTCTTCCATCAACTCTTCTGATTTCTTTTGGGCTAAATGTTGTTAGCTTACTAGATTTATATACAATTTCTGTTGCGAAACATGTGAGGTGATAAGATTGCTCAGTCAGTTAGTAGAAAACGAGCTATCTGTGGCGTCTTTTCCACAGTATCATTGATGTGCAAATTTGGTGTGCGATGCCAATAAGTAAACACATGATGGTATTAGCAATTAAACATATGTAGCTGATGTCATAAGATTTGCCAGTTGCCAACAGCCATGCACGCTTAAGATGTATTATAATCTAGTAGTCTTTGAGTTCTATTCCTTGAATTGCATTCAGTAGTCAGAGTACTTGGGAACTTATTTTTATTTTCTGTCGATAAAGTAAGTTTCTCGTAAGACAAGGGTAAGGTTGTCTACACACCACTCTTTCAGGACCCCACTTGTGGGATTACATTGGGCCTTTCGTTATGGTGTATACAAGTTTCATGCATAAATAATTTTTAGATCAAAAGGTGCTGACTGCTTTCACAAAATGTGTTTACTTGATTTTCAATTTGTATAAATTGTTCACAAGTGTGCCAAATTGACAAAACCTACATGTATATTGTTCACAAGTTTGATTGGATTGACAAATTTTCCCCAAGGGTTCTCTTCATTGTCTAAAATATTACTTAAAAGAAATAAGAAGTCTTGATCTCATTTCTCCCTACTATATTCTTATTCTTATTATTATATACACATAATCAGTACGAGAGTATATCATATCTCGAGCAAATACTTTGATAATACATTTCAGTTTCCTCCATATTCAAAGTACAATGTTTTGAAATTAGGAATTAGTATATCAACTCCAACAATTACTTCAAATGGAGATATGTATGTATTTATAAGATAATAAATTTATGTTGGGTTTAGGTGGAATCAACATTTTGTGATATGATAGAAAAAAAATCTTATGAGTCCTCTATGAATGGTGGGTGCCCTTTTCCAACATATACTAGGTTGGGGATTATTTTCTGATAATAATTTTACACTAGACCTAAAATAAAATGAAGCAGCAGATTTTGTGGTGATGATTTTACTACTTCACGAGAATATGAGATCAATATGAAATGTGAGACAGTTCCTTCGATGAACAAAAGATAAATCTTATAGCTTCTTATTGTAAGAAATATTGGAATAAATTTGTGGATCTTCATTGTCCTAATATTTTGTTGGTATTCTAATGTACTGCAAATCTCTTTCCTTTCATACTATTTGATTACTAACATGAAAAAGAAAGCTTTATTGATCCTTTTCCAATTGCAACATGTATTATATGTTAAATTTGATGTTCTAATTAAACAAAATGTGATGGGAGCCTACCTCATTGATAAAGTGGAAACTATTCATTAGTGCATCATTTAGTAGTGATAGTGTGTGCACCCTGCAGAATGATAGCCATATCTGTGTAGGTTGGAGAGAAATATTAAACTACTTTAGATTAGTTGAACACAAACCAAATCAAACCAACTGAATCAATATATATGTAATTTTTTTGGTTACTGTATGATATTTTTTTTTTTCTTTCCTCACATATCATATTAAAATTTTACTGACTCTCCAAATTATATCTGTCATATAAATTAAAACAATCAAATAACAAATGTTGGATCCGTGCTAGCACGGGTCCAGTATCTAGTGTATATATAGCTGCCAAACTTTCATCTTGTGCTTAGTGCTCGATATACAAACAAATCAATGGAGTTTCTAGCATGTGAAATTGAAGGGATCAAATTATTTTTTTCAAGATCAAAATATCCTTGTCATATATATTGTCATAATCCTAACTTGCTGTGAGTGACACCCATACTAACCATCGGGTAGGAGAACCAACAAAACTACTAACCTGTAATAAATCCAACAGTTAAACAATAGATAACACGTTAAAAGATTAAGTTCCCATAAACAAAATTCATTATCATAAAAGTAACTATGCAGAAATACCCCTTAGAACTGAAAGTCGTTGTACCAGAACATCTACCAACTCAAGAATAGAGGATGCAACCCCAAAATGAGAGCATAACAATCTAACAATCTAAAGTGTCTGAGCCCAAAAAGATGGACAAAGAAAATAGCGAGGAATCCATAGCAGCCTAGAGAAAATGGCTCACTCTTGGATTTAGATAATTGAGGTCTCACAGTTGAGGTCTCAAAGCAGCTGCCTGAAAGTGTCATGTACTCAACAAAGAAATAGTAAGTGCAATATCAGTATGCAACCACAATGTACCGGTAGGATCCTCGGTTAATTCCAGTTATATGAAATATGAACGAGTAACTATAACTTAGTAAAGCAGATAATACACAATCATAACACAAGTATAGCATAGTTCGGACTTCCATTCCTTACTCTAAATTGATATGCACAATAAACATGAAACCTCACAACACAACAACTTAATTTGGTTCTCTCATGAAACTCACACATACAAACTGTTAGTGTACCGACGGAGTACCCGTTCTTATTATTAGTGTATCAGCGTGGTACCATTTCTCATTGTATTATTATGATACCCCTTTCAACTGTTAGTGTATCAGCGTAGTGTCTGTTTTAAATTATATGTGTCAGCGTGTCACCTGATCTCATTATCATACACACAACACAACATAACCACAATGAAAAACAATCATGTACATTCAAGTAACACATCCATTGCATGTAATGTACAACACCTTTCATTTCACATCATATACTTTTGATTTTTCCTAATCATATATTATGCATGCATTACTCACGAAATAGTTGACAAACACATATAGCAAAAATGAAAAAACAAACAATAATCAATCTATCACCTACCTCGAATCAAGCCTTGAAAACTCTAAAGAACTAGAGCTTTCCCTTATTATGAATTATGACTTATTCTTGGTCTAAAACAATAGATAAATACTCATATCAATGAATAATAGCCCAACAATACTCGGATCATAACCAAATCCTAAATCTCAAGCCATTCTCATGATCATTTAACAAGGGTCTTTCTTACTATTTATTCAAGTCAAAACCCTCCCCAAGAGTTACACCCAGGCTTGAATCAAAATACAAATTGGGAAAGTAATTAATTTATCTTGATCGAAGAAATTAGTGAAAAAAACTGAAGAAAGATGCCCTAAATCGCCTTTTCATTTTTCAAGAATGAAGTTGCAGAAAATGTAAGGTTTTGAGACTTTTTGTACACAAAACCCCGACTAACCCCCGCTATAATGCCCTAAATCGCCTTTCCAATTTTCAAGAATGAAGTTGCAGAAAATGTGAGGTTTTGAGACTTTTTCTACACAAAATCCTGACTAACCCCGCTATAGCGGTCCGACCCGTTGTAGTGGCATCGCAACAACAGCCCACCCGCTATAGTGGCATCGCATAGCGGTATGACATCCATTCAAGCGGATTGCATGGGGGCAGAGACTCGGAAATCCTCCCCAAGGCCCCTATTTCGTAACACGCATTTGAACCTTGACGTTCTATAACCCCTTTCACGCCAAATCCGATATCGAGAGTTTCTACGTATTTGAATTCACTACCGAAACCCCCTATAGATTCCTTATGAACCAAGTTTAGACATGCCACCTAATTCATTCCTAGATTGCCCTACACCTCATTTTACTCAGATTCCGTCTTAAACCGGCATAACCTAGAATTTTCAAGTTACTATCCAAAAAGTATTTGACTCAATTCTTTCACCATTGGTATATTCATAACGACCGAAAAGGATCGTACTAATACGTTTTTGTCAATATGTCCCTTATTAATCAATTAGCATGTCTCATAAATTTGGTTGATAATTTTTCATTTTAATATTTTTTAAAATTTTATTTTAGTTTATATATTATTATTTTGTGTTTTATATTTTATATGTTATTTCACATATTATTGTGCAAGATTAGAATAAAAAGTAACAACAATCCTTTTGCAGGATGAAAATATTAACTATGTTAATGAAGACATTATCACATAGATCGAAGAAAGAGATGAGACTATATGTATAACTTCAGAAATACAAGACAAGTCTTCAATTATTATGAAAATATTGTGTGATAAAATTAGGGATGAAATTGTTGAAATATTTTGTGATGTATGGATTTTTTAATTTTTATGGAGAATTTTTCGTATGAAGAAATTTAATTTGTGGAATGATTTTTTTTTAAATTTATTTTGCTTGATACATTTAATTATATTAAAATCATCATGTTAATATTATGTCAATATTTCATTTTTTTTAATTTATCTATATAAAATATTGATTGAGAATTTGAATATGTACATTTTAATTTAACTAAATTAAAATTTTAATTAAAGTTTATAGTAGATACTTAAAATAATTTCTCTATATTAAATAATCTTAATATTAAAAGTGCATTGATACTTGTCTTTTTTCGTAATTTGACTCTCGAAAGCGTTTTAAAAAAAATATTTTGCAAAGACAATCTGCTTATAAAATGCACTTTTCAAATGAATTAGTGAAACATAAATTATTATTTTTTCAAAATACTTTTCTGAAAAGTTATATTAGAAGAAAAAATATACTTCTAAAAATAAGTAGTTTTTAAAAGTAATGCCAAACAAACTCTTAATCCTATTAATTCACGGTATTAAACATCAAAAAAAAATTACATAAACTTTGCCACTTTAAAATATAGTAAATTTCGGTCCTATCCACTTTAAAAAACAGTAAATATTAGTCTTTGCCACTTTAAAAAATGGTAAATTTTAGTCTTTCCACTTTTAAAAACGGTAAATTTTAGTCTTTGCCACTTTAAAAAATAGTAAATTTTCGTCCTTTCCACTTTTAAAAACAGTAAATTTTAAGCTCTTTTGCCACTTTTAAAAATAGTAAATTTGAGTCGCTGGTTTCTAATTTTCAAACACGTTAGACAAAGTTGGAATAAATTTACGGAAAAATTATGTGGCTAAGCAAATATATACTAGTAAATTATTTAATATGACTATAGTTTGAATAAGTTACTTTTCAACACTAACATATAACTATATTTACGCTGGTCGCGTTCAGAATTTGTATGATTCGGCTCCTAATTGTATAAATTCATAATATGTATAATTCAGTTCCTAATTGTATAAATCCAGAATTTGTATATGCTTACCCTAGCTTGTATATAATTGTCCTATTGGTACATTTGATTTGTATAAATTCTGAAAAATTCCTAAATGTATAAATACAGAATTTATATATATTTATTTTGTTTGTATATTGGCAAACGAATTATACAAACGGAAATACCAATAGCAAACGAAACTATAGATATGGAGCGCAATTAGACAAATTATAGCTAAGGAGGCTTATTAAGTTTAATCTCTTTGTTATTTATGAAATTTCAACATAAATTTATGTGTCGTTCATTATCTTTTATTTTATTTTATTTATCTTGAAACATATATAGGTGTCGTTTAGAAGTAGTATTTGTTTAAAACACTGTTTCTAATATGCGATATTTTTTTAGTTAGCATAATACATAAATATGCCCTTTAATTTAGGTTTAAATGACATATATGTCTTTCAATTTTAAGTGTGCACAATTAGACACTTAAACTAATATAAAATTGAATAAATAGACATATACTCGCGTGTAGAATACAATTCAATATGATAGTTGACCAAATCCAACTTTTTCCATTTTTATATGGGGGAACGACAATTCAATCTATCCAAATCCAACTCAATCCGTTTATTTGACCACCCTACTTTCATGTTCGTGCAGAGCTATAAATAGTGGATAGCATGCAACTATATCTTTCAACATCAACCCTTACTTATCAATCACAATAAGAAGAAAAAAAGATGAATTTTTTCAAAATTTCAAACCTTGTTGATCTTTTATGGAGAATCTTTATTTTTATTGTTCTTAAAATCACAAACATATGGGATAGTATTATAAGAAAAACACCATTGCCTCCAGGTCCAAAACCATGGCCTATAATTGGTTGCTTTCCTCAAATGCTCCTAAACAAAGAGCCAGCATTTCATTGGATACACAAAATGATGGAGAAAATGAACACCGAAATCGCTTGCATTCGTCTTGGTACTATTCATGTCATTTCTGTAACTTCCCCTGAGCTTGCTTGCGAGTTTTTGCAGACTCAGGATTCTATTTTCTCATCAAGACCTATTTGTATGTCCGCGAGTCTTATTAGTAATGGCTACTTTTTTGTCCCTATGGGTGATCAATGGATGAAAATGAGGAGAATTCTCGCTTCTCATGTGCTAACACCAACATCACTTCAATGGCTTTGTGGTAAAAGGGATGAAGAAGCTGACAACCTTCATCGATTCATTTACAATCAATGTAAAAATCAATCTATTATTAACTTGAGAAAAGTGACAAGATATTATTGTGGGAATGTAATTAGGAATATGATTTTCAGCAAGCGATTATTTGATATTATAGAAGTAGATCGCGATGAGCAAGTTGATGCACTTTTTACACTTCTTAAATATCTTCATACTTTGAGTATATCAGATTGCTTACCATGGTTAAGTGTGTTTGATTTGGATGGTCACAAGAAAATTATCAAGAAAGCCTATGTCACAGCAACAAAACACATTGATGTTGAAGTTGATCTGAGGATTCAGATATGGAAAGATGGCAACAAAACTTTGGAAGAAGATATCCTTGATGTTCTTATCACACTCAAAGATACCAATGGAAATACATTGTTGAGTGTTAAAGAGATTAAGGCACAAGTGTTGGTAAGTATTCATTCAATTACTATTTATGATTGATAGTCTAATTGACCAAGCTTTCAAAATCTGCTTATTTTAAAAATTACATTTTGTCAAAAGTACTTTTGGAGAATAACATTTTGTGTTTGAAAAATATTTTTTTCGAAAATGTTAGTACAATAATTTATACTTGGTCAAGATTCTAAAAGTGGTTTTGGGGAAAAATTATTTTTTTCAGCTTTTGAAAAATAGTTTTTGTTACTACGTCCTCATAAGTACTTGTTTTTTAGGAAATCATGTTGGCAACCGTGGATAATCCATCAAATGCAGTTGAATGGGCACTTGCAGAAATGTTGAACCAACCAAAGTTAATGCAAAAGGCCATAAAAGAACTCAACACTGTTGTTGGGATCAATAGATTGGTTCAAGAATCAGACTTGCCAAGGCTAAATTATATTAAAGCATGCATAAAAGAGGCCTTTCGACTTCACCCCATATCGCCTTTTAACGTTCCTCATGTGTCTATCTCTGATGCCATCATCGGTGAAAAATACTTCATCCCTAAAGGGAGTAGAGTGTTATTAAGTCGTCTTGGCCTTGGTTGGAATCCTAGAGTTTGGGAGGATCCATTGAAGTTCAAGCCAGAGCGCCACCTTATAAAAGAGGGTGGTGGTGAAGTAGTTTTCACTGATTCAAAGTTACGTTTGTTATCATTTAGCACTGGAAGAAGAGGTTGTCCGGCTGTGAAACTCGGTTCTACAATTACTACAATGTTACTTGCTAGGCTTCTCCATGGGTTTGCTTGGAGTTTACCACCAAATTCATCATGCAATGACTTAATTGAGTCATCTAAGACTGATCCTTTTGATACTTTACCTCTTCTTGCTAAGGCAAAACCAAGATTAGCTAAGGTCATGTATCCTTGAAACACAACTTTCGTTGAAATTTACTTTCAGTTACTGCAGTTCAAGCGGATAATGAGTTGGGTAGGTTTAGGATGAATTTAATAATTTAAATTTCTACTAGTATTATATATATATATATATATATATATATATATATATATATAGTGAATGTCTATCTTTTCAAGAAAAGTTAGGGACCAACTCAATTTCCCTTTATAAATAAATAAAAGAATTTTCTTCATTATAAGATATAACTCAAGAGAAATAAGAAGTCTTGATCTCTTTTCTTCCTACTATATTCTTATTCTTATTATTTTATAAGTTCATAACAGATTGTCAGCATGAGAGTATGCCATCTCGAACAAATTAAATAATTTGACAATATCAAAAGTATAAGAAGTTACCATGTTATGCTTGATAGAAATGTTTACTTATTATTATAGATCCATTTTACCCTACGCAGAAAAAATCTTATACACTAAATCAAGGGTCACTAAGGAATAAACTGAATATGAATTAAACGGAGAACAGTAAATCAAGTAATTTGATAATTATTACTATTATTATATTTGAATTTTCCTTTCACTACTATATAGAATGTTTCAGAAAAGTATTCTCTTAATGGAATATTAATAAAATCATTCTAAAAAAATATAGTATTGAGAAAATTACTTTTAATAAAACAGCATTTTTAGAGTAAAGTTTTTCTTTATTAAATCCATTTCCTCTAGTTTATTCCTTTTTCATTTTCTTTTCTTTCCGTAAGAAAAATATTTTATTTTAGAATTTTCTATCTAGAAGATCAGTCGCTTAATGAAAATATTTGAAGTAGTTACATTTAAAGTTTAAAATGTAAGTTTGTATGCCCACGTAATTATATTTTGATTTGATAATTAAAATAACTTAAATTCTAAATTGTATGAGAAAGTTAAACTGATAGTGTAAGTTAAGGGAGAGAAATAACTTCTTAAGAAGAATAATTAAAAAGAAGATTTTCGCTCAATTCAGATCAAGATTCACAAAGAATGATTATGACTAAATATGGCATGTTTTCTTGACTGAATTACAATAATTGTTGGTATATGTGAAAATTATGTGTTCCACGATCCTGAATAATTGATAGGATTTCTGATTAGATTGTTTACGTTTTTGCAATCTCTTAAATCCTTTGTTACGATATTTGCAAGTGTTACGATACTTGCAAGTGTTATGATACTTACAAAGAACGAAAGATCATATGCTTACTTATAGAATATATGAACATCTTGATATGGCTGAGTATGTAGATTCAGATTATGTTGATTGTGTGAATACAAGAAAATTTATATTTTGATATTTGTTCTTGTTAGCGAGAGGAGCAATATCATAAAAAAGTGTGAAGTAATCCATTATAGCTGGATCCAATATGGAAGTTGATTTGTGGCATTCTTTGAAGCCACATTAATTAGTTGTGGAACTTTATTTCAAGACTTGAACTTTCAACAATATTTTCAAGTTGTTAAAAGTTTATTGTAATAATACTGCAACAATCTTCTTCTCTAAAAATGATAAGTATTCAAAGGGTGTCGAGCAAATGGAATTGAAATACTATTTTGTTAAAGAAGACGTCCATAAACATAAAGTGAAAATTGAACATATTAGCACCAAGTTTATGATTGTTGATCCTTTGACAAAAGAATTATCAACCGAAACATTTGTTGAACATATTGAAAGAATGCTCCTTATTGATAGCAATTAATTACTTTATGTATAAAAAAATTATAATGTTTATGCAATCGAAACTTAGAGCTCAATTATATGTAAGTATATGTTTCTGTTGTTATTTGTTTTCTCTTGTATACATAATGTTGAGAATTATGATGACATGTTATGACTTAGATAAAGTATTCTATGTACATAGAAGGAGCTATGCCCAATAAAGTGATGTACAACTGTCATGATTAATATTAGTTGATTTACTTAATAACGACGAATGATGTTGAATTTAAGATTAATTGTACACTTGACAATTGACATGCATATTAAACCACTGAGTTAATGATCATGAGCCAAGTAAGAGAATGTAAGTTTTTATTGATCACGAAATTATATTTTGATTTGATAATTAAAATAAGTCAAATCTTAACCTTGTATTGAAAAGTTAATTAGTAGTTTTAAACTACTCATATCCACTTCTCACGTTGACGGAATATGGAAATAACATCTCCAAACTCTCTAGAGCAAAAAGGATTTTCTATCTGTCAAAAAAATAGTTTTTTCCATCAAAACTATTATGAAAGTCCAAGGTAAGGAAAAGAAATAACTACTGAAGAAGAACAATTAAAAAGAAATCTCCCACTCAATTTAGGTCAAAATTCACAAAAAATGATATGACTGATTCAGGTATATTTTCTTGACTGAATTACTATAAATATTGATATATGTGAAAATCACGTAGTTCTACGATCTTAAATAATTGATGAAATTTCTTATTAGATCATTTTTTTGTTTTTACACTCTCTTATATCCTAACATAAAAGGTCCCCAATAAGAAATGCAACTTTTTAAAAACTTGTTCAGAAATTGACCATTCATTAATAATGTAGTTTTCTTTACAAATGTTTATAAAAGTTAAATTTTAAGTTAATAATAACTATAGGTATAAAAAATTGATTCCGGAGATAAGAGGATTTGCCGGTAAGATACCAACCTCGGATGTCTCGAATTCGGATTTCCCATGAATACGATGATTTCTTCCAACCATGGATAAGAAAGATACATGATATTCATTGATATTGTTGAGTCATATTTGATTCATCCTATCTTTCACGTATCGTCTTCTTATATGTCCACATATCTAATCTAATTTTTATCTCATACAAATTCAAAAGTTATTATATCAACAAGGATATATTTTTGTTATTTGATAACTGATTAATATTACTTTCTCAACGAAGGAAATAATTATAATCACTAAAAAACTAATGATAATATTAAAAGTGTTCATATTAAATTTGAAGGCAATGCAAGACGAGAAGTAATTTTTGAACCTTGTTTGGTACTCCCAATAAGAGGGGTAATCAAACTAATAGGAAATTTTATTGCTATCCTTGAATTCCATTTTTGGGATAGATTTATGCGAAAAGTTATAGCTGATAGCAATTAGCAAAGATATTGTAATTATTTAAAATTAAATAAATATAAATTTATAAAATGATTTGGATTATATTAAATTTATGAATATATTAGTCCAAGTAAATATTATAGATTAATATAATTGGGTTAATTATTTAAGTCCAATAAATATGGATTTAATTAAAGTCCAAATTAAGTGATTTGAGTTACAATAGATGAGCTCAATTTGTTAAGCCCAATGTCATCTCATCCTAGAGACCTGGTTTGGTGCCACGTGTCAAATGATGTGGCATCCCAGGTCAAACAAAAAAGTCAATAGGATTATGTCATGTGTCAAAATGACAAGCTCACTTCGCTAAAGTCTAATAGTCATGTCACTTAAATCTAATTGACCGAAGGAAACCTATTTTCATCATAACTCCTCTATTCCACAACCATAAGTAGGGTCCTCATAATTCAGAAAAATGACTAGAACTCTAACAAGAAGCCAGAGAGAGCCCGTGGATCAAACGCCATAGATTTCTTTATAAGCTACAAGTTCAAGAATGCAATCATTCAAGTTCAAGAACAAGCCCAAAAGCCCTTAAACTCAAGTATAAGTCAATTTCCACATTCAAGATCAAGCTCAAGAGCCCTTGAATCTATATTCGAAAAAACGAATAAGAGGATTCTTAGAGATTGTAACACTCACACTTAAAATCAATAAATACGGTTATTGCATTATCTTCTTGTCCTGATTATTATTTTCTCGATTCGAATTTTATTATCTATAAACACAACTTATTATTAGGTAACGCTAAACAATTCAAAGGAAAATGTGTGAAGTAATTATATCTCAAGTTATCTTACACGAGCCATATGTCAAATTTCAAATAAAATTTGTAACTTAGGGTGTGAAATCTTATTTCTTCGACAATTAGTCCTCCTAACATTATGATCTAAAACAAATCTTAGATATTTGTATTGGCTTTAAATCATTTCATTAATAGTAAAAGAAGAATTTTAAAGTTGAATTATTTTTTATTATAGAAATAAGACATTCTTTTCGGAATAAACTAAAAAAATTATGTCACAAAAATTAAAACGGAGAAAATAATCCAGAAATTTTCAATTCTACTCACCTACTCAAATTACTGTAATTAATCCCTACCCTATTTTTTCTTTTCTTTTATGGGATTAGCTATAAGATGAATGCATTAGGTTAAGCAAGTGGAATAGGTATATGTTTATTCTACTTGTGAATTATTTCCTTAATGCCTAGATTCATGAACTTGCTCTAATAAATCTTATTTCAATTCTATAGATTTTCTGGGCTTCAATACGGACTTTGGATATTGAATAGTAAAAAAAACTCTAAAAATCAATTTTCAAGTTCGATAAGATTCATAGATAGAGTTTTGTTGTGTTGGACAATTAAATGATTGAGACCAAGATTGAATAAATTATCTCAATAAATAATAAAATATGATAATTTAATTCTTTAATATATAACAATCATGTCAACATCAAATAATTTGATTTTTTATGTTTGGCTAGTCAAAAAAATTTAAAATCATTTTCTCTAGAAAAATAAATTTCTTAAAATGAGAAAATCTAATTTCGCAAATGAATATAGGAAGAACAAATTTCATAAATGGCATTCAACGTGGATTGTGTCCTCTAACAATTCAACATCACTCTCACTTCTTGTGGCCCCCATCCTCACCACCCCAACTCATAAAACATTTGTCTAACTTATATACAACTATTTTTAGAATAATATTTTTTGCTTACATACCAAACACAAGAAAATAAAATAAAAATTACTTATTTTCCTAAAAAATATTCCTCTTCCTACTAAACACAACCACAATTTTTTTTATTGGTAATTATCAACTTTTATAAATCACCAAAAGTATACTATTACAAATCAAAAGCCATCTTAAACTAGAATGAAACTCAGAGCTACCAAACAGAGGCTAAAACTTAAAATTATGAACAGTACAGCAGATTTTGGTAGGAGCTCTAACACATGAGACATATATAGGCCATCTCCTTTGCAATAGATTCTCATTCTCTACCTCTCTTTTCAAATAGGCTAAAGTTCCTCTCCATCCAAATGGAATAGATAGTCTCAAAATACACAATTTTGAAAATCTGAGCTCCTTGGGGGTGCCCCTTAGCATTTGCAATCATCCAATCCAAATGTTGGTCCCAACTAGAAATTGTATAGTGTGCATTGTCGTCCACTTTTTCATCTTGACCCATATCTGCTTAGCATAGTTGCAATGCACAAATAAGTGTTCTTTGGTTTCCTCATGCTTATAACAGAGCGAACATTTTGGATCAACGTGCATTCCCCATTTAATCAATCTATCAGTTGTTAGCAGTCATCCCCACATAAGCATGCAGCCAAGTAGTGAATATAGCCTTAGACCTTGCTGCATTCTTGTCTATTATTGACTTTCAGAGTACTGTAGGGTAGACCTTTAGATTAGCATAATAAATCTGTATGTTAATACTCTTACCTAAATGGCGGTTTGGAATTTATTATAACATGGCCTTTGACCCTAAGATGATTCTCATCAACTAGCATGCCTGCTTCGATATTTGTATGTGCATCAATAAGATGTGGAACTTTAGCTGGTATGGAGAATAGTTGTGCTCAATAGGCTTGAATGACAAAGATTACTGACTTAATGAGCTGAGCCCTACCTGTATAGGGCAGGTTCTTGGTCGTCCAAGATGAAATTCGAGATGTTATCTTGTCCATTAATAGTTTCCATTGAATGAGGGAGATCTTTTTGGTAGCTAGGGCACTCCTAAATATTTAAAAGGTAGCTCACCATAGCTAAATCCCAATATCCGAAGGATTTTGTCTTGTTCTTCTCTAGTTACCCCACCAAAGTAAACTGAGCTCTTGCCAAGGTTAGCCACAAGTCCAGATGCTTGAGAAAATGTCTAGAAACAATTGCGTAGAGAAAATACTAAGGATGTGTCTTGTAACACCCCGGATTCGAGAAAGACCAATTGACAGATTTTCAGAACTTGCAGGTGCCACCGACGGAGGCCAAATTACGGCCCGTGGTCAGGACCACAGACCGTTGGTAGGGTCCGTGGGTTGGCCACCCAGAACTTCCAGAAAATCACGACCCATGGCCGGACCGTAGGTGGTACCATAGTCCGTGGTCCAGGTCCGTGGATCGTGACCCTCAGAACCTAGTCCCAGACGCCAAACGACGCCCTGCCAGGACGGACGGTCGGTCAGTCCACAGTTGGTCAGGGGGCGTCGATGGCTCCGTCAGATTTTAAGTTGGGGTCGTTTTGGTCTTGTCCCCTATGCTTTAGACCTTTAAACTACGTCGTTTAACCCCTAAACTACGTCGTTTACTCAGTTTAAGCCTAGTAATTTAGTCAGAACTTACCCAAATCGTTTATTCTACAAAAAATTCACCAAAACTTAGAGCAAAAAAGGAAAAAGAGTCGACCAACCCCTCAAGAACACGCAACAGGTTTTCTCCAGTTCCAGCCTCAAAATCGAAGGATTTCTCCGTAGATTTCGTCACCAGGTATGTGAAATTTCACTAGTGGGTTCCTTTCATCCACTAGGTCCCTAGAATTCAGTCAGATTCTTGATTTTCTATATCTTGTTTAGACCTAGGGTTTCTAAAACCTTGGAGAATTGTTGTGATTTAGCTGTTATAGTGTTCTTAATCAGATTATCATGTTTTCGTGAAAACGTTGCTTAGTCCCTTGCATAGAACTCAGAACCCTAGTTGTGTAGATTCTCTTAGTTCATAAATTACACTTGCTAGGTCAGTTAAACAGATAAACATGCTCCAGTTTTCGAATGTTACATTGTCAGTTCCTAAATGTTGCATTCTCAGATTTGCATGTCAGAACATTGAGCTATCCAGTATTTCAGTTATCTTGTGTCTTACACATTTCCAGTTGGGAGTAGGCTTAGCACCGAGTTGGACTAGGGTTCAGCGTACCCTCATAGTCCCAGAACTACGTGCCCCGTAGGTTTATAAGTCCCCTCTGTGGGCATCAGATTTAGTGATCACGAAAGTCATGCCTTTATACCCCTGGCAAGGTATATTGGGTCCTCTCGATGGGGCGTATACATCGGACTCCAGGTTTAGCTCACGTGGTTTTATGTCGGTTAATAGTATCTCTCACAGTCAGACTCTATTGCATTTGACCAGGTTTTCAGTTATACTTCAGTATTCAGTCTCAGCATGTCATGTTCATGATTAGTACTTGGTCATTGCATTTAGCTCAATTTTCAGTATATTTCAGTATTATTATTCTGTTCAGCTTATATCATTGTTCAGTATGCTTGTTCAGCTTATGTATTTTGTTCAGCTATATTCTAGATCCTGCATGCTCAGTACATTCCAAGTACTGACGCATACTCTGCGCTACATCTTTTCATGATGTAGGTTCAGGTACTCAGCATCCAGATCAAGCATAGATTGGTTCCCGATCCGTTTTCAGCAGCTTCAGTGGTGAGTCCTCATACTTCGAGGACAATAGACATGTTTTTCATATTCAGTCTTTTATTTCAGTTTTCAGTTTTTGCTAGAGTTAGCTGGGGATATGTCCCAGCAACTTTAGTCAGTAGAGGCTTTTTAGACATAGTATTAGATTCAGCTTTAGCTTTTGAGTGATTGTTCAGTATCACCAAACTCGTAGTACATTTTATATATTCAGATCAGTTTTGGATATTCCCCACTTTCAGTTATCAATTGATTTAGCTTCCGCATTAGTTCGTGTTTTCATTTAGATATCTTTCAGTATGCTTATGATATGTCAGACACAGGGTTAGCTTGGGGTCACTCGTGATCCTAGGTCCCGTGTTACGTCAAGGGATAGCCTCGGGGCGTGACATGTCTCCTCTAGTAAAGAGGAGTAAATCATCAGCAAAACACAGATAGCTGATGTTTAGCTTAGTGCATCTAGCGTGGTATTGGAAGCTTTTTTTTATCTCCTTCAGCCTTTTCAACAATAGCCTACTCAAGTACTCCGTTCCTATAACAAAAGGAATGGAGTCATGGGTCTCCTTGCCTCAACCCTTTGGAAGCATTGAAAGGCTTAGTAGGTTCTCCATTGATAAAGATACTGTAGCTCACAGTTTGCAAGCATTCCATAGTCCAATTGGTAAACGTTTAGGCAACACAACAACAAATTTTATTAGTAAAATATCCACTTCAAATTCACTGATCTTATCGTACCACTATTAAAATACTCTATCCGTATAATAAATTTGAATTAGAACCAAATAGAAAAATTAATAAATATTTATTAAGTAATCATATGAAAAATCGACCCGGTAAAATTGGTGGATTATAAAATTGATATCTCAACCATAGAAGAGAAGTATGGTTAGAAAGGAGAACACCAAGAATTTTGGAATAACATTTTTCTCGTATAGCTAAAAACAAAATTAGATTCCGTTATTATCGTTAAAAATGTCAGAAAAATAGTAAAGCTGAAACAACATTTGTGGTTAAACACTTCCAACAAAGAAAAGAAAAAAGAAAAATCAAAGATGATCCAAATTTTCACAAACTTTTCAAATTTTGCTTCTAATTTTCCTTTGGGAATATTGATAAAGGTATGTAATGAATGATAGGAATTTGAAAATCTTGAACTGAAAATTTCTAATAACAAAAAATAAGAATTTTCATTTTCATTATGAATATTTATATATGTATGAGTAGAAACTTGATTTCAAAGCCCCCCATTTACTCTACTTTGAAAAAAGATTGAATCTTTTGCATAATCAAGAATTAGAATTAGAATTTTTTATGCCTAATCTTGATTTGGGTATGTGCTAAAACTTGATTTTAAAGACCCCTTTTACTCCACTTTGAAAAAAAGATTGAATCTTTTACATAATCAAGAATTGGAATTTTCATTTTTTATGCCTAATCTTGATTTGGTTATGTGCTGAAACTTGATTTAAAAGACCCCTAATCAAGAATTGAAATTTTCATTTTTATGGCTAATCTTGATGTGGGTATGTCAAGGGTCTTTCGGAAATAGCCTCTCTACCTCCATGAGGTAGTGGTAAGGTCTATGTACATTCTACCCTCCCCAGACCCCACTTGTGAGATTTCACTGGGTATGTCGTGGTTGTTGCTTGATCTGGGTATCTGCTTAAACTTGTTGGGACATATTGATAATCTAGAATTGGTTTAGGAATTTTCTTGTTTTTCATGCTTTGATTTGGGTAATTTTCTTGAAAATGCAGTTTCTAAAGGACCCTTTTTGCTGAACTGCTGGGAAAGATAAGGAGCTGTTTGAATTTTTGATAATTGGAAATACATATTCACAATAATCAGAAGAAATTGGGTTTAGGTATAAGGAAAATGGGGGTGGATTATTATAACGTGTTGAACGTTGGGAAGACAGCGACGGAGGATGATCTAAAGAAGGCTTATAGAAAATTGGCAATGAAATGGCATCCTGATAAGAATCCAAACAACAAGAAGGAAGCTGAGGCTCAATTCAAGGAAATATCTGAGGCTTATGAAGTATGTGACACTTACCTTTTCTTTTGTTTAATGTGCATATATATATAGAAATGTCCATAATCACGCGTTTAGATATAATCATAATAATGCAGATAAACTTGAGTTATTGTTTTGTGTTTGAAGACTCTGGTGGTTAGATTCTTGGTGCAAGTTAAAGGGCACAAGGGTGGTTGTTGATTGATTCTGTTGTTTCTTAGGTGCAAGTTGTAACGCCTAACGGCTTTTCTTTTAGAAACCTTTTGAAGGTTTAAGTATAATCATAATGCAGAAATATTTGAGTTATTGTAAAGTATTTGAAGATTTTCGATAGATTCTTGGTGCAACTTGAAGACCACAAGGGTGGTTTTTGATTGATTCTGTTGTTTCTTAGGTGTAACGTGTAAGGTTTTTCTTTTAGAAATGTTTTGAAGGTTTGATCTTCGTCAACATTTTGTGCTAATTTTGTGAATTAAGCAAAATCTTGTAGATAAATGAAAATTAAGATACTGAAGCTGCTAGAATGATCGAAATGTTATTTCCTGTTACTATCTTTTAAAAATGTTGTATAATTGAAAGCTCTTATCTTTGTTATCGGATGATCTGACCTTGTTTTTTAACAAACTGGTCCGATTCCCTTGCTTTCTCATAACTCTAGTAGTCGTAGAATTGATTGCTTCCTTACAACTTTGTAAACAAAATAGAACAGATTTTGTTTAAGTCTTATTTTGTATGTCTTGGTGTATTGTCTCTATGACCTTTCTCATCTGTTGTAATCGACACATTTAACCAATTGTGAATCGATAATCGTAGATATAGAAGAATGAATAAGATATTAGTGTCATTCTAACTATCAAGTTTTACTCATTTCTTCAGATTTTGAGTGATCCTGATAAAAGACAAGTCTTTGATCAGTATGGTGAAGAAGGACTAAAAGAGATGCCATCACCTGGATGTAGCAATAATCCTCGAAACGCTGAGGACATTTTTGCAGAATTTTTTGGGAGCAGTCCCTTCGGATTTGGATCAGCTGGAGTTAAGTCAACGAGATTCTCATCAGAAGGAAGTGGTTTCGCGGGATTTGGTGGGAGTGAGAATATTTTCAGGCCAGCTAGTGATGGAACTGGTGCTAATATGCCCAAGAAACCACCACCAGTTGAGAGTAAATTGCCTTGCAGCCTTGAGGAGCTTTATTCTGGATCGACCAGGAAAATGAAGATATCTAGAACTGTAGTTGATATGAATGGGTAAGCACTTTCCTTTTATTGCAACAAGTGGTCTATCTGTCTCTCTCCCTCTCTCTCTCTGCTGAGACATAATACGAGAGTTGTTATTGCAGGAGGTTAGTGACGGAATCAGAAATTTTAACTATTGATGTAAAACCTGGCTGGAAAAAAGGTACAAAGATAACATTTCCAGACAAAGGAAATGAGCAGTTGAACCAGCTTCCAGCAGACCTCGTATTTGTAATAGACGAGAAGTCTCATGACGTTTACAAGAGAGATGGTAATGACCTTATGAGGAACTATAAAGTAACATTAGCAGAGGCATTGGGAGGAACAACTGTCAAACTAACAACGTTAGATGGTCGTGCATTGACGATTCCAGTGAATGAAATTGTAAAACCTGGTTATGAACTTGTGCTTGCAAAAGAAGGCATGCCAATCACAAAGGAACCTGGCAATAGAGGTGTTTTAAAGATCAAGTTTGATGTTAAATTCCCTACAAGATTGACAACTGATCAACGAACTGCCCTCAAACGCGCTTTGGGGGGTTGAGAACGTGCTCAATTCAATCGATACGAGCTGGTGTAAAGCAGAAGAATCACATTAGAAGTATAGAGTATTATTGTTCATTCATTCATATGTAAAAGGAAAAAAAAAAGTTTTTTTAAGATTGATTCTAGGTGAAAACAAAGGGGTTGTGTCAATTATAAGTTTGTAAATTGATATTTCTCCTTTAGTGCTGATTGACTTGATATAGAATGTCAGGATATTGAGAAATATAGAAGAATTATATACGTTATGGCATCTACTTCAAAGTTGGTAGTCTATTACCAGATCATTCACACTATTTTTATCGTGGCTTATTTACTGTTGTATTTCATTTTCATATTATTTTTATATGCGTTTAATGGGCATGATGAGATCATTCACACTAGAGCATGACATCAAAAAGGAAAATAAACTTTTCAATATCTTTAACCACGATTATGAATTAGTAGTTTTATAACTATTAGACCAAACTTCTAAAATCAACTTATTTTAGAAAAAAAAAAAAAAAAAAGCAATTTGAGTTTAAACAATAAATATTTTAAAAAAAGACATTTTTAAGCCGCAATTAGTGTTTAACCAAACATTTCCCTTTCGAGTATACTTTTCTCAAAAGTGGTTTACAAAAAAGTATTTGTAAGAAAAAAGCTACTTTTTTAGCTTCTTAAAAAATAGTTTGTGTTGTTCCTCAAAAACACATTCTCCTGGTCAAACAGCTCACATTGAAAAATAAGTTTGGCCAGACAGGCTACAAGTCATTAATAAGAAAAGTCTTCAGTTCCAACTTCCAAGGGGTTTTCCAGTCTTACATAATAAGCCATGAAAATAACACATTTGAGACAGAATAATGTTTTTAATGAGATAAAAATGACAGTAAAACAACTAGAAGAGATCACATAGTCTCTTGCCTTTATGCTGAAGAAGTACAGTATAAACTATAGTTTTTAAGCATCTAAAATAAAGGCTAAGATACCTAGTCTAAAAAGTCTAAAAAAGCCAAACACAACAAAGATTCAGAATTTACATCATGGCTAACACTGAACTATCAAAATGAAAAACTTCAGAACCCCCTACCCCTTGATTGATCCCTTCTCCAATCAACTTGATATTGCCCTCTGGGTGACATAATTTGTGGCCTGTTTGGTATACCATTATTAATTGGTGGTTGCATAGGCAAACCCATAGGTGTTGCCAATGGTCTCTGATGAGCCAAGTGCTGCGGGGGCTGCAGGGGCTGCGGAAAACTATGGCCTAAAGGGTATGGAGGATGCTGCAAGGGTGGAGGGGCTTGTGGCCGCCACTCAGGGATGTCATCGTCATCGTCATTCCACGATGAAGTTCCAGGAACAACATTTGTAGCTCCAGTTTGCCCATACTTTAGTATAAGTTCTCTCATTTGGTCTACAGGGCGAGAAGGGGGTGTTTGGTTATATGGGTTCATTCTTGACCCATGGTACATGTTTTGAGATGGGTGCCTAGGCCTAGAAGCATTTATCTTGCCAGAAAAATTAAACTCAGGCAAATCATCATCGTCACGACCAGCTTTGGGACCAAACCCAGGTGGGATATCATCGTCATCATCCATTGCAGGATCATTTTTCGCAGACATGGACATGGGTCCTTTAGGCATTGAATTTACATTAACGTTTCCAGCTTTTTCATGCTGTCCTCTAGGAACCGCCTGTTGTTTTTTCAAACTGTGTTTATGGTGTGAAGACGAGTTAGGTGATATTGTTGAACTTATATGAAGTTTTCTCCATACAACTACGCCAATTAGACCATTTTCTGTAGAATCATATAGCTCTTTAGGGTCTTTGGAAAGGTGCTTGCTTATCATATCGAGTATGTGTGGTGGACACAGATATAGTTCCACTCCTGGAGCAGGTTCCGCGAACCCTAACCTCTCATCTGAAGCGTATGAATGCACTGCCTGTAAAGATTATCGAAAGACCAAGTAAGCAAAACATAAACTTGATTGATTTTACTGAACAAGAATTGCTAAGAAAGGAAATTAAAGTCAGGTTGGTACCTCAGATAGGTCTGCCCGTTCCTTCTCAGGTGACTTATCCTTCAAAACAAATTGAACAACCTGCATATGTAAATATGATTAGCACAACGGATTTGAAGATTTTTTGCAATTTATGTAAAAGCATAATCTAAGATTTTTTGCAATTTATGTGAACTTGACAATTCAGAAGTAGAATCATTGCATCATTTACATCAAAAGATATTCATCCACTTTGGTTTAAGATGATGGCTAACTAAGCCAAACGAGTCGAAAAGTTGTATCTTTGCGCAGACTAAATACTTATTACAAAAAGCTAAATACTGTGTAAAGTTGAGTGATACGTTGATTTTATCTTAAAACAATAGAAAGTTTGATATCTCTGACATTGAAAAAGCCTAAATTTGAGGGCATTAAAGAAAATCTGTAGAGCTTTCCATGACACAGGTAATTATTCAACTCACAACATTTCCATTCACGGCTCGACCCAAAAGGCAAATCATCCAGTAAAAAGGTAAAAGAGTAGAAAGGACATATGCTCCCAAACCATTCAGCAACCATATCAACATCACTATATTCCCTATTGCTGGAATATACATTCTTGGTTCGACAACGGAAGTCATCAAAAAATAACAAAAACCTACACACTATCTGCAATAATCTGCAACCTGAAGTATGGCAGAAAAGACCAACTACAACAAAGGAAGGAGAACCATAAGATACCATGACTGCACGACTTCGTGACATAGGAAGCTCTTGAAGAAATTTCTCAAATGCATCAAGTCGAACTCTACCCTTGATCTCAAGAGAGCTTGGCCACTCGTTAGTTGGTGTCTTTTCACCACTGAAACAGAAGATAATAGAAGAAGAAATGCCAATCTTGTTAGCACCACTTGTAAAGTTTTAACCAACAAGTGCAATTTAAATGTTCTAGAAGGGAATAAACACAGAACAATAAAGGAAATTGACTCCAGAAATAGAGAATCCACTCGGGAAATTTAAAGCAAAACACTACAAAAAGAAAATAAAGAAAAACTAATCCAAAGCATACAACATGCAATTGCAGTCGCAATCCATTCGTCTAGCAGAGAGAATTTTCAAGAACTATCAATTATCAAGAAGAGCGAGAAAAATATCATGGTACTAAAACTCACAGAAAAATAGAATGAAAGAAATGACCTGTAGAGACTCAAATGTGACTACAGTGCACTAGAATATACAAGAGTGACATTAATAGATAGAAATTGCTCAAAGAAAGGATCTGGTAAGCGATTTTAGGGAACAGGCATACCTTCTAAATGAACCAAAGACTGTAACCAAGGATGAAATAGTAAGCTGCAGTTCCCCCTCCCAGATACATGGAACTCTAGAAACACTACCATGTGGTCCTGTCATGTTGATTGGGCTCAAATCACCAGAACTAGTTACTTTCTTTACTACAGGGCTTCCCGCAGATGCCAGAGGCTCCTTTTGTTCGACATGATTCTTGACCCCTTCAAGAGATTTGTCTTCAGTAGCAACAGCAGGGTATTTAGCGGCTAGACCAGAACCCACAGCATTGTTAGGGTCCTCGGAGCTTTCTTTGTCTGGAAGAGGTGCAGAATTGTTTTCAACAGGCAGGTTTTCGAAAGGAGGTTCAGAATCGAGTGATTCCATGAATTCAACTAAGGAAACTATAGGAGGAAGAAATTCAGCATCCTTGAATTCTTCTACAACCATCCCCTGCATCAAATCAGCCCCATCAGCTGGAATTACCAAGCTATCTTTCACATCTTGCTTTTCTGAGTTATTACGTTGGCTGGTAAGATTTTCTTTACTTCCTAACTCATCCTTACCAGAAGGGCCAGAATTTCTCCCCCTATCTTTCTTCGGCATAAACTGTGTGACATTTGAACCTGCAGATATCTCAGATGCAATATTATTATCATCCCGCTCAAAATCAACCTGATATTCACCCTTGTGAGTTTTCTTAACCAGACGTCTCATGTCAATTGCATTATCAGGTAAAACAACCATTTGAGCAAGTTCCTCGGCTTTTGCCACTCGCCACTCAGATAGCTCCTTTGAAGCAAGTTCTTCAGCAGTCATTGAACATAACTTATCCGGAGGTATCTCACCTGACATCACCCTCTCTCTCAGTTCAGGATTACTGCGATCTTTTAGGTTGAAGAGAAGAGACCTGCCCCTCTCTTTATATTTTTTGTTCACACCTCCAAACAATTTAAAAAGTTCCGCCTCAATGTGCAAAGCTAAATCTTCAGGAGATGATTTTGCATGCTCACCTTTATCTTCAACCACATCCTCATCAAACAAATTGGCCTTTTCAGCATCCTGGAGGAAATCAGTTTCTCTTAACTGCATATCTAGATCCATCGCCCAAGTGAGACCATTCCCTTGCAGGAGTTCATCTTTGACAAAGAAATTGTCACTGAATGGAACATCGTCCACGTGCAACTCAAGTTCAGTAGAGCAAGGTACAGAATTTCCCATGCTCACGTCATCATGAAGCCCAAGAGATGAACTATGACCGTCATTATTTCTATCAACAGGAAAAGGGCCAGTTGAAGGAAGTACATCACCAGAGTTTTGAGGTACATGTGAGACAGAGGTTTGAGGTAGACCTTCATTGGCAGTTGTCGGAGTTACATCCAGTTGTGAAGGCTGAGAACCCACTGCTTCACTCAGATCCTTGGCAGCTGGATTCTGGCACGCCATAGCCAGAGCTGAAGCAAGTGATTCTCTCATTTTGGACCTTATGGCATCAGAGGACTCGGACTGAGCCTTGGAGGTCGGCTCAACTTGAATTGTTCGTCCTTTTGGAGTCTGCGACCGCTGGGAGGCAGTTCTATTGGATATGGATTCATTTCGGGTCAATTTCTTGCTTGACGCAGGAAGACTAGTTGAACCTCCGGAAGTTAACTTTGACTGTTGCTGTCCAGGTTTCTTAATAGCAGAAGATTGCTGCACAAAACCTGGAGACGCAGACAAAAAAGTTCCCTGTGCAGTCCGCTTATTTGGCATTGATGACACCTGCGGTGTAGAACCATGCGGCATTGATGACATCTCAGCCTTCCGCTTGGTGAGTACTGATGATTTCTGCACACCTGGACTATTTGGAACATATCTATCTCCTCCGGTCTGCTGATGTGACAACATGAAGTGCTGAGGGTTCATTCTGGGACCCATTGGCCCCAACTGATTCGCAGGAACTGAAGTATCAAATCTGTTGGCTGTAGGCTCATTTGACCAAACAAACTGCTGTGATGCAGAAATATTTGGCGCGTGTCCAATGATACTTGTCTGCATATGCGCTATAGAGTCGGGATTATTGGAAATGTGATCCATTTGAATGAGCTGACCATCAGGTGGTCCTGAAAATTGCTGAGAAACAAGATCGCTGGACATGACGAATAAACACAAGAGTGCATACAAGGTCAAAATTGTGGACAGAGGGTCCTGCACTTTAAAATAAAGACACCATGTTATTTACACCATCTTCTTCCTCCAAATCTGATTTATTCAATAGAACAAGAAGATCTATGCACACAGAGAAGCAGCAAGAAAAATAATGAATCCCTTCTTGAAAGTAAAGGAAGCCCCACATATCAAAACCATGAAAAAAGAAAAACATGAAGGAAAACCTCTCAAAAGAAGAAATAGAAATCTGCTTCACGTATTGAGAAAGGATTGACACGCCAATAACCACAGCTTCAAAATTACACAAACACCACAACACTAATATACACAGCTTGGCACAGATGACATATAAGCAATTAAGCTAAGTGTGTGTGCCTCTCAGACAAAAAAGAAAGACATACGCACCAGGCGCACTGCGCAATATTAGATTAATCATGTCAAAATATATGTACTAGATATGTATATGCTGCTACTTGTGTCATCCATACGAGGTGCCACACCACTTGGTGTCCACAAATTGAAGTAATCTACTACTCCATATATACAAAAAACATTTTTCCCCTAGTAAACTAGTATTCATATTTGAGAAGACGGCAACACCCCATGACTTCTAAGAACTATAGCATTTAGCATGCCCGGTTACACTAAATCCTATGCTAAACTACATCACAAGCATATCCAACGTTAGCCAAACATTCTCAAAGGACACACCAGTAAGTGCCAGACAAAGTAAAGGTCATAAGTTAAAAGAGCATCGGTTTGAAAGGAGAAGATACGAATCTCAAATTAATTCTCGTAGAAAGACGAGATAATTCATGTTGCAGAAAGAAAAGATACAGGAAAAAAATCAGTAGCAGCAATTTTACAACCTTTAAGTGGTAAACCGCAGCAGTAATTATACAACCTTTAAATGGTAAAGCCCCGCCTAAATAGGAAAAATGTTCAAGGTTCTAGAATTTGGAAGGCTTAATGTTCTATAACAGCAACCAAGCACACCAATGAATTATTTCACATTCCACTATGACAGCTCCATCTGAGAGTTATTCACACATTTCTCTACTTATTTTAATATTTAACATTTGAATGTTCTTAAAAATCAAAAGTTATTGAAATAAGGAATTCATGCAGCACTTTGCAAGGACTGCTGTCAATCTAAACATCCAAAATGAGCAACGATAACTGATAATCCCCATAAGTAGGAAACAGGCATACCAAAGAATACATCTAAAGTAAAATCATTCCAATAAAAACCCAACTTTCCACGCAACTAATAAAGAACTCCAAAAGACAAGTCATAAGCTTTCAAGACAAACACATCTAGTCCCAGAAACAAGACCTTTGCATATACCCAATAGAAACCCAACTTTCCACACAACTAATAAAGAACTCCAAAAGACAAGTCATAAGCTTTCAAGACAAACACATCCAGTCCCAGAAACAAGACCTTTGCATATACCCAACCCACAATCCTCAAAACATCTCTAACCAAAACCCTAGTTCCTAATCTTTCAAGGATATCCAAGATCCTATAACTACCAATTCAGAAACAGCACTTGCATGGCAAAAAAATTACATAGATAAAACATATCAAGGGTAAGATAAATCAGAAACAGCACTTGCAGGGCAAAAAAGAATTACATAGATAAAACATATCAAGGGTCAGATAAATCCGTAACAGCACTTGCAGGCCAAAAAAATTACACAAATAAAACATATCAAGGGTCAGATAAATCAGTAACAGGGCAAAGAGAAACATACAAATAGACAAAAGGGAATAAATCTTTTAACTACATGAGCAGAACTAAAATCGAATTTGATAAACAGAACTACCAAAACTGAAAAACCCCCAATTCCCACCTCCCCGCCCAAAAAAAATGACAAATTAAACCTCCACAATCAGAAGTTCACCTTGACCTACCAAACCCAGCCAAACCCAGATGAGAAAATCAAAAATCAAGAAACCTAACGTGTCATCCCAATTCAAATCCTTAAAGGGTATCAAAAAAACACAATCTTGAACAGAAAAAGAAATTTAAAAAAAAAATCACAAGATGGGTCAAACGATAGTTACCTCAAATCAGCAAGAGATTGGAGTAAAACAGCTAGAAACACCAAAAACTGAGCTGTCCGCATACATTTTGGATAGAGACGAAGAAAAAGAGAGAATTGGGAGCTGAGCTGAGGCTAAGCTTTATCTTCATTTTATTGGGAAAATAAAAAAAAGCCCTAGAAAATCCAATTTAAATAGCGGCGATACCGATTATTCACAAGAGCCTTTTGACCTTGTTATGGGCCCTAAACCTTTCTATTTCACAAATAGCCGAAAATTCTTATCCTTCCGTCTATGAGAAAAAATGCCTAAATAGGTCGAGATTTAAGTTCGTTCGGATATGATTTGAAATTTAAATTCATTTGGATATGATTTGAATTTGAAATTTTGTTTCTATATGTAATATGAACTCTTCAAGTAAATTTTTTCATAAATATGAAAAGTTCACATATTGTAAAATTATCAGAATTTCTCTATTTCTTATACAATTTTGGGTAAATAATAGTTTGTATAGAATATATCAAAATATTATAAGGAGTCGCATTGATAAATCAAATATTTTAAATAAATATACGTGATTACAAACTTTCAAAAACATATAATAAAGATTCACTGGCAATAATAGTAGAAACTATTTTATTTTTTAATATAATTCCTTTATACAAACAATATGCGGAGTATGATTTCTTTTTGTAATATTTAAAACATTTAATTTTTTTTTACAAAATATAAACTTGTGGGTCAAGATTTATATTTCAGAAAATTAAATCACAATTTGAAATCTCAAATCATGTCCAAAAACTTATTTAAAATCATAATTAGAAATTTCCTTAGTAGTATTATATATTTTTTTAAAGTAATAACATGATTGTTTGCAAAAATAATAAGAGATAAGATTCAATACATAAAGAATTAATAAATCAAAGATAACTTAACAAGAGAGAAGTTTGAGGGAGAATCAAAGGCACTATAATATTATAAAAATGAAGAACTATTAGTCTTTTATTGCGAAAAAATAAAAATAATTTTAAATCTAAACCTAAAAATAGTTGACTATTTTAAGCCTTTTTGTATTTACATTTAATCAATTTCAAGAGTGTCAAATTTATCCATAAAAATATGACTCCAATTCGCATAGGATTGATCCATCGAATTTTTAACTAAGCCTAATTTGATTTGTTTAATTTTGCTCATTTAAAAATTAAGTTTATATGTAGCTTAAATTAATTTATGAGAAATTTTATCAAAACACTTTTAGACAACATTTTTTAAGTATATTGCAATAAAAAATAAAAAAGAATTATGTACTTAAGCAAATTAGAAAAAAAAAAATTAGTAAGAATTTGGCATGTGGGTTTATGACCGATTTTTAAATTTAATTTAGTTCAAATAATTTTGATTCGCTCAAATTCAGCTTATTTAAATCTGTCTAAATTCAATTTAACCTGTCTATTTTTTATAGTGCTAACACTATCTGCCACTAACATCACTGTAGTTAATTCCTATCATCAACCACCTTCACCGTTACAAACTAGTACCACCACCAAGTACGAAACAATATCATTGTCAACCACCACCATCAACTATTAATTATACAAAACAACTCCACAATCACCACCACCAATATCAATTGCCATTACAACACTAATCAGTAATCACCTCCAACGTCATAATTATTATCATCCTCATTATAACACCAATCACCTCTAGCGTCATAATTATCATCACCCTCGTTACTAGCCACTAAAACCAATTATCACTAGCGTAACATACAATTTTTTGTTTATCAAATAGTGATTTATTATATTGAATTTATATATTTTCTCTACTATTAAACTACTTTTAATTTTATATCTATTATGTTCAAAAAAAAATAAGTTATGCACATTCAAATGTTAAAAGATAAATAATCTTAATCATTTTTTGTTCAAACCTAGAAGCAACATCTTAATCATTTGATTTTTTTATATATACATTTAGATATCTTAATTTTCATCCAAGTGAATCTAAGAAGAAGAGCAATAGAAATAATACTTACGATTTGACACAAAGTTGTGTGCCACGCCAAAAGGATTTGAGTTGCACACTACTTGGTGTGACGATCTCCATCGCATCTTGTTGAAACAGAATTTTAAAAATTGTTGTGTGTTAATGTTGCGATTCACAAAAATAATACTTTTGATGGATATGTATATAACCATTCTTGGATATAGGAAATGATCCAAAATTCATTTGCTCTAGAAACTTTCGAAGAGATTCTTAAAATAGAGTATTAAATACCCATCAAGGTGAGTTACTCCTTAGTTTATGGATGTAATTCACACATATTAAATGTTCTCTATAACACAAAATTATTATTAAAATTTAGATTTCATAAAAAAATAAATCAAGAACATAAAGAGGCCATAAGAGTTGGAATTTCTTCAATAGGGTAAACTCTTGACCTCTTGTTCTATTCAACGGCGAAAAAATTACTGCGAATGTGTTCTATTGCTAAAAACGCTAAGTATTCCATGAATCGAACAAGACCTAAAATATTACTAACCTAATAATTTGGGCCTTGGCCCATTAAACTACTTTAGTCCTAAAATATGATTCAACTATCTCATTAATAATTTTTAAAAAATAAATAAATTTAAAGGTGATAAAAAAAATAAGCAAAAAACAACATTCTTGGTTTCAACAAGTGGTAAGTAGGTGAGTTGGGTCGTACATGAGTAAGTTGAAAACAAGTCAATATAAAATAAGTTATAATTTGACCCATCAATACTTCGTATGAGTAAAAGTAGGATGGATAATAAAATGGGTTGGATAAAAGCTGAATTGACCCATATTTAATCATATTTCTATAAAATGGCATTCTACATTAATATTTAGAACTCAATATTCAAATAAAATTTCAGTAATCTGATGAACATTTTACAAGGAATATATTATATGCTATTAATCTATATAATGTTTGAAGTCATACTACAATTAATTAAGAGAGAAAAAATTTCACAAGAAGAAAAAAATAATGAAACTACAAGTAATATCTAATTAAACAAGACCATGGGCTTAGGGATAGTAATTGGGAAGATTTAAATGGATCAGAAAAGAATGGGGCAAGACAGGATAAAGTATTATTTCTTAAAATTCACTTATTAAAACTTTAAGTGAAATAAAAGGGCATAAGCTAATTTGGAGGAAATAAAACTATTTTATTTGTCTCAATTGTGGAATGTACTTCACTTATTAAAATATTAATGTCTTTCTTCAATATTTATGATACTTTGGAACACAAATAGTAGTATTTATAATCATTTCTTATGCAAATTAAAAATTTACAGCTTAAAAATCATTAAATCACAGTACTATTTAATTAGGAACATAACCCCAACAAATACAACTTAAATGTACTTCCAAAATTTTGTTCATTGTCAAAAATAGTATTCGTTTATTTTCATTTTATATGACATTATGTCTTTGTTCATCACTACAAAACAGAGTTAAGTTTGATGTTTTTGCAATCAAAAAAATCCTGTAAAATCTGATTCACACAAATTTTCAACATGTGAAGGTGTAGCGAACTAAACAAAACAAACTTCAAAAAACACTAAATGAAACAGAGTAAGATGAACCAAAATCTTAATAGGTCAAGGCTTACCGCACATATCCTACCCCGCCCCAATTGCCATCCTACAGGGGCTCCTCCCTAAGATAAGACGCATAAATTTACTTATATAGTTAGTCAATTATGAAGTAGGACTGAAAAATCAATTAACCCCTTTAAAACAGTAAAAACAATTATCGGAAAGATTGAAATTTTATCGTACTATTTAATAATTTAATATTAGATTTTAAGTCAGATACATGTGACACATTAAATACACACTACATACATGTATTTGGTGTGCTTCGCATGTATATGGGACACCAGATACACGAGCGAGATATCAGCGAGATTTTTCTATGTATCGCAGATATGTGCAAATTCACTTGAATATAGTGTATCTAGAACAAATTTCACCTAGTTTTGATCTCATATATCTCGAGATATCTGGATGTATTTCAGTATTTGAATACACCAAATAAGATGAGATTCATAATGTTACAAACTAATGTGTATATGAGTAATTATAGCTCCTAAATTAATGAAATTTCCGTAAATTACCCTTAAAACAATACACAATAGAGAAGAAAGAAAGGGAAGTAAGAACCAAAGAGCAAACTTTCCGAACCTAAGACGCTTACTGTATGTTCAATATGTATTACTATTTGTTATTTCACGTGCTTATATCTTGCTATTTAGTTATCGTATTTTTATTTCGCAACCTATTTTGTAAACTTATATTTTGAAACGAGAGTATTTTGCGAAAACAACATCTCTACTTCCACAATAAAAACTCTCTTTTATATTGAAGCACAATCTCACAACTCGCTATTAAGATCTGTTAAGGTTATATTTTTAGAATTGGAAAAATAATTTAAAATGATAAAGTCGCTATTGAAGATATGAGCAACTTGATTTAACAGTTGAATGGGTTCAAAAATTATATATTTTATTGAAAGAAACATTTAATTTCATGAGTTAATATCTCAAAAGTTCACTCAACTTTAAGAATTTATCTAATAAAGTCATTAAATTTTATTTTGTATCAATAAAATCACTCAACTTAGATCTTTATATCAATAAAATCACTTAATAAAATTCATCATTAAAATAAATTTAACATGACAAAATAAATTATTGGCATTGTCATGTTCATCATAATTAAAATAATAAGCAAATGACTTAAAATTACTACTACATCATTATACAGAGATACCGTAAAGAGGTTAAAACTTGCATAATTACTACTGCATCGAAATCATATTTTTAATTTATACCTACATAATTAGGGGTGTCATCAGGATATCGTAAAAGGATTTATTGAAAAATTACATTTTATAAACATTGAATCATCTTAATTTTCTTACGTGTTTACCTCTTTATATTAGCCAACATCAAATAAATAAAAGGTGATCTTCTTTAAAAAAGAAAAATATATTATCTTCCGTTTAAATTGAATGAGGAATATAGGTTTACGGGTTGCTGATTGACGATCATGCCAAGAGAGACCATGGTAGACGTTGACGGAGAAAGTAGCAGCAAAGAATATATGGAGGCAACTCCTATCTATAAATGAAGAATTTTGACTCCTTTATTTATTATTCAATCATTAATATAGTATAAAAATAATTATTTTGTCATATCAAATTTATTTTAACAATAAATGTGGTTGAGTGATTTTATTGATATAAATATCTAAGTTGAGTGATTTTATTGATACAAATGGCTAAGTTGAGTGATTTTATTGATACTAATCAAAGTTTAATGACTATACTAGATAAATTCTTAAAGTTGAGGGACCTTTTGAGATATTAACTCGATAAAGTAATAATGTTCAAATGTTACGTTGATGCTTCGAGGATTCGATTGTTTGGAAGCAAATCTGTATTATTCCACAAAATTTCTGTGAGAAATGAAATTTTATTTGTTTAAATAACAATCAAGGTGAAGCAGGGTCAGAAACGATGAATATTCTCATTAAGGCAACTAGATACGAGGTTATATTCGTTGTGAAATTTAAGTCAAACACCTTACAACACAAACTAACGACAATCATATACCAATACTGTTTAAAATTTTCAATGTTAATAATATTTGTGTGTATTCATTTTACACATAATGGGATAATTTATTATACACACATAATTTATTTTATAAAAATTTAAAATTATTTCATCAACAATACTTAAAGATAACTTCGTGAATAATTCCCAGGCCACTAACTTAAGTTCCTTCGGATTGTAGGGGCATTTTGGGCAATTAAGAATTATATTACTTTAATATATATATTATAAGAGATAGGAGTAATTGAAGCTTAGGGTTAGTCGGTCAATTGGCCGATTTGCCCTTCTGCTTCATATTCCTCTATTTATATTTTATTATGTATTTAAAAATTATTAAAAATAGTATTATAAATCACAATAATTAATAATTTGAGATATTTATTACAAATTTAGTTAATTCTTGAAATTTCACCTATGTCACATAAATTGGGATAGATCGATAACATATATTATTTTAAAATTACGTAAAATGTACTATAAATTATAATATTGAATAACTTCGGATATTTTAATAAATTGAGAAACACAAAATAAAATATTTTGTTTGAAAACTATGTTAAAGTTATCATAAATCACAATAATTAAAAATTTAAAAATCATACACAATTTTAGTTGACTCTCCTAATTTCATCCATGCTACATTAATTGAGACAAATAAAATAGGAAAATTGTATATAATAACAAACTATTAATTCAAATTAAATGCTATAACCACAGTTTGATTTAATGGTAACCCATAGCAAACTGTTGACATTCGCCTCTCTCCCTGAAATTCTCGTTCGCCACTCTCCCTCTCTCGCTCGCCAGTCTCTCCCTCACCTCTCTCACTTTATACAAACACAAATGTATAAAATGCGTTTGTGTTTGTATAAAGCGAGAAAAAAATGTATATACAAATACAAATACATATATTTCCGTCCTATACACTTATAATTATACAAATACAGATCTTCCCTGCCCAGTTCTCTTTTGTCTTTCTCTCTTTCTCACTTTATACAAACACAGATTATACAAATCACAATGTATAATTTGTGTTGTATAAAGCGAGAGAGAGAGATTTGATGTACAAACGTTTTATTTCGATTCAATTGTATACAAATTTAAATTTTATGCAGATATACAAATACATAAAATTGAATTGAGAGACTGCCATCGATTTATACAAACGAGAGGCTGCCATCGATTTATACAAATGAGAGGCTGCCAGCGATTTTATAAAAATCTGATGCCCCCAGTGATTTATACAATCTGATGCTCCAAAGTTTGCTATGGAACGCAATTATGCAAACTATAGCTATAGTATACAAATATGATTTTTATGTTTGCTAAATGTGAAAGTTGCTCAATAAAATACTTATTGGGCCCGTGCTTGCACGGGCTCTTTTTGTGTAGTTACTTGCATAAGAACGAGTAATAGTGTAAATGATATGTTGAAATACGCCAAATGATGCTTATTGGTACTTGACTTTTATTTACACCAAAAAGTATTAATTGAAATGTCGATTTTACTAAGCATAGGAGGATTTTAAATAGCCAATTTGAGCACATAATATATTAAAAAAAATTGCAATTCAAAAAAGTTAGAATTTCTCAACAACTAAAACAACCTAGTAAAGATTTAAATTTCAAATTTATCCTAAATTTAAACAATTTATTATATTAAAAATTACTATAGCAGCTAAAGTAAAATTCAACAAAAATATTTTGGAAATCAACTTTGCCAAATCATTATTACCTAACGTCTAAATCGTCAGATATGATGCAACTTGTATGTCAAAGAAATGTTTTCATACACGAAATATAATAGTATTGGTTTTAAATAAATTTCTGTTAATGATTTCATAAAATGCATGACATCATTTTAATAAGGCCTTTAGAATATCATTTTGTTTAAATATTGAGATTTGCCTCTTTAAGTCGGACTTGTAAATTTTGTTTTTGGCTTGTATGACATTTAGCACATTGATATATTGTGGTATGATAGATTTTAGTGGATTGACATGTATAAATTTATGGATGATTCTCGATATAAAAATATTTTATCAAATTTTAGTATAAAACAAGAAAATAGTTTACGCTTATTTGGTAGGCTTAATCTTACTAAGCGAGTGCCAAACCAATCAAGGTTCTAAGTGGATCGTGACAATATTAGATCGACGATACTATATAATAACCTTGAACACTTTGAGCCTTGATGAACTAATTGATGTCCAAGAGTTGGTAACTTTGTTTGGAATTTTTTTTCTATACTCTTTTCTTTTGGGACATGAAACATAGATTTCTCACATTCCAAGTAATGTAAGCTTCGCCAATTTCACGATAAACCCTTACTTTGGACCCGTTTGGCCATAGATTTCCCAAGTAAAATTTGATTTTTTTTTTAGCAAATAGTGTTTGTCCATACAATTTGCTATTATTTGGCAAATAACCCAAATACTAGAGGGCCAAATCTCATTATTTGGGATTTTTTTAAAAATTCAAATTCTACACCAAATTTTTATCTTTTACAAAAACACTCTCTATAGTAGTTGTTTGTGTTGTATTATATAATTTTTTCACGTGAACATTAAAGTAGTGATGAAATATTCATTGAATATGAAAGTGATGATATGATTGTTGATGAAAATGATGAACAGTCGGTTCAAGGTAACAAAGTCATGTGCTTTGTTTACTTCACATTGTATGAAATGATGCTTGTTGCACTCACTCCAAACTACCACATTGCTCCAGTGTCATGGACACTACTAGTTATTTGTTGCAATGAAGATCCAATTGACTTGTAATACAAATTTATGGTTAGTTTTGATAGTTTTTAAAACTTATGGATATAAATCATATTTTTCTAAAAAAATGAAATATGTTTCCCAAATACTATGGCCAAACACATGGTGAAATTTCGCCTAATTTTTCACCCAAATAATATTTGACAAACATATTTGAAAATCTATGGTCAAACACTAGCTTATAAGCATGTGATGATTTAAATGAAATAATGTAGTCAGTAAGAATCAAATAGCCGATCCAACTTCTATGAGACTGAGGGCGTAATAATTGTTGTAAAGTCATAGATCTTTATCCATTTATGCAAGTCACTGGAAATGGATCCAACCCAAATGCAACGGATTCGACCAATTGAGCGTAAAGAGTTGTAAGAGCAAAACTCCCGTGTAGTTTGTAATAATAAAATTCAAGTTGTGAGCAATCAATCGTGTCCAACAATTCCCAAAACTCAGTGCGTATATCCAATAACAACAATAGTGGAGAATGGGGCCCTTAATCCACTAGAATTAGAGTAGAGAATAGTGTTGCACTTTCTTATGAAATTTCCATGGCAAGACTTGCTGTGCATTGACTTGAGAAACAACAAATATTTCACTATCCATCATAGTCTTTGCCTTTGATTATATATATTTGCATTGATTCTTCATAATTTTCATACCAAGTTTTGAACTCTTTCATTCAAACATGGACTACAAGCAACTCTCATCAGTTGTGCTCTTACTTGTCTTTCTCCGTCACGAACTTGTTTTCTCTTCTTCCATATTACCTCATTTGTGTCCCAAACATCAAAGTACCGCCCTTCTAAAATTCAAGCAGACGTTTACGATAGATACATTTGATATGTGTGGACTTATGCTTGGCCAGGAGTCTTATCCAAAGACTAGCTCATAGAACTTAAGCAGAGATTGCTGTTTATGGGATGGAGTGAAGTGTGACAAGATGAGTGGTCATGTCATTGAACTTGACCTCGGTTGCAGCCAGCTTGTTGGGGTGATTGATTCCAATAGCAGACTATTCCAACTCTCTCATCTCCAAAGACTCAACCTTTCTATGAATAACTTTGACGGTTCTCAAATCTCGCCTAAATTTGGCAGGTTTTCAAGCATGACTCATCTTGATCTTTCCCGGTCATATTTCTCAGGTCATATTCCTTCTGAAATCTCTCATCTTTCCAAGTTACATTCCCTTCTTCTCTCCACATTTTATCTCGATAAGCTAAGACTCGCAAGTCATGATTTTAAATCACTCCTTCGTAATTTGACCCAATTAAGAGAGCTTAATCTTAGATCCGTAAACATCTCTTCCACCATTCCTCCGATTTTTTCTTCTCATTTAACAACTTTGAGGTTGGGATGGACAGGATTGTATTTTCCACTTGCCCAACTTGGAAAGACTTGACTTACATCACAGTGATCAGCTCAGTGGTTATTTTCCAAAGACCAAATGGAATAGTAGTGCATCTCTCATAGAGTTAGATCTTACTGACGTGAATTTTTCTGATACTTTACCCGAGTCTCTTGGCTATCTAACTTCGTTGCATTCTTTGACTCTTCAAAATTGCAACCTTAGAGGGCCTATTCCCGAATCTCTTTCAAATCTCACCCGCATAGAGTCTTTGTACCTTGGAGTTAGCTCCCTGAATGGAACAATTCCGTCATGGATATTCTCTCTTCCATCACTAAGTTTAATATACTTGAGTATAACCAATTTTCTGGTCAGCTTGAGGATTTCAAGTCCAATTCACTTGTCTGGATTTACTTACAAGACAATCAGCTGCAAGGCCATCTTCCCACATCAATTCAAAACCTCGTGAACCTAACAACTCTTGATCTTTCATCGAATAATTTTAGTGGTAGTGTGGATGTTAGCTTCTTTTCGAACCTCAAGTATCTTTTAGATCTTGGTCTTTCATATAATCGTATCACATTGACCAATGAGGATAAAGTTAAATCTACTTTTCCCGAATCTCTTGAGAAGTTAGGATTGGCTGCATGTGAAGTGAAAGAATTGGAGTTTCTAAGATCTGCGAAGAATCTCAATGAGTTGGATCTTTCAAATAATAAGATTCAAGGAAGGATTCCTGATTGGGCATGGTCTAATTGGGAATTTTCAGTGTCAACTCTTAATCTATCTCACAATATGTTGACAAGCATGGACTCGATTCCTCTTCAATCTCTTCTAGTTACTATTGATTTGCGGTCCAATTTTCTCAAAGGGTCACTACCTATTCCAACGAATTCCACGAGATACTTCTTCATATCAGAAAATAATCTTAGTGGAGAAATTCCTTCGTCTCTTTGCAATTTGATGTCACTACAAATGCTCGTTTTGGCAAAAAATAACTTGAGCGGAGTAATTCCACAATGTTTAGGTAACATGAGTTACATTCTCGAGGTTTTGGATATGCACCACAACAGTCTTTCAGGGACTCTTCCAACGACTTTTAGCATTGAAAATTCACTTAGAAGCCTCAACTTGCATGGTAATAAACTACAGGGGGAAATCCCCCGATCTTTGGTTAATTGCAAAAGGTTGCAAGTTCTTGATTTAGGAGATAATCACCTCAACGACACATTCCCAATGTGGTTGGGGACTTTGCCTGAGCTGCAAGTTTTAAGCTTGCGATCCAACAAATTACATGGGTCGATTCAACCTTACAATGTCTTCTCGGGAAACTTACCTACGAGTCTATTTCAACATCTGAAAGCCATGAGGACGATTGATCCATTGACAAAGTCACCAAGTAATGAAAGAGATGGATATTACCAAGATTCGGTAGTTGTGGTAACAAAGGGATTTTTGTACACTACTATCGATCTTTCTAGCAACAAATTTGAAGGACATATCCCTAGTGTTCTAGGAGATCTCATTGCACTTGGGGTGATGAATTTGTCTCATAATGGATTGCAAGGTCATATTCCGTCATCACTTGGAAATTTATCTGTAGTTAGTTGAATCATTGGACCTTTCATTCAACCAACTTTCAGGAGACATATCTCGAATTCTTAAAGCTCTCCCACAATCATCTTGAAGGATGCATCCCTATAGGACGTCAATTTGCTACATTTCAGAACAATTCATATGATGGATTGCGTGGATTCCCTATTTCAGAAGATTGTGGAAGTCGCGAGATGCCAAAGAGAAACAACACAAGTGTTGAATCAAGAAAGCAACTCCACATTTCTAAGTGAATTTAGGAAGACAATTCCTATGGGATATGGGAGTGGACTTATCATTGGACTCTTCATAGCATATTTCATGCTTTCGAGTCGAAATTCCAATTGGCTTTCTAGGATCACTGAACAACTAGAATACAGAATCGTTATGAGAAGGCGAAAAAAAAAGCAGCAGCGAGGCCGTCAAAGGCGGCACTAAGAATCCAGTTGGTGAAATTCCCCATTGGAGATGCATTATGATGCTTGTTTTGGTGATGGTGGATTTGATATTTAAGTAATATTATGAATTTCAATGAATGTTGTAGTTTATTTTACATTAGATTAATCATGTGGCTATCAGAAACTAAATGAAAAACCAAAATAAATAAATAAATCATGTCTCCTTCTAAATATCATGTCTAATAAGGTCTATCAACAACTCAATATCTTATTATAATTATAAGGTAAACTTGATGTGTTTTATTAAAATCCCCCCATGAACTATACCTAGTCCTAATTACACCCTGTACTTACTTTTTTTTTTAAAAAATAAAAATTGTTACCCCCTCAAACAATGATTGATTTCTTTTGAAATTCCCATATCAAGACTTGTGCATTGACTTGAGAATAACTAACTTTAATCTCCCCCTTTCTTTTTAAATTTACAATTGGTCAAGGAGGATTTTGGAAATAATTACATTGTGGAATAAAATTGTTAGAATTGACAAAATCAAGTTTATTTTAATGACTAGCAGGCCTTGTACCTTTCCACTATATTTTTGGACCTGAGCAACAATGTCATACAAGAAGATATTAAAAAGTTAACACAACTTGAATATCTCAATTTTTATAAATCAAATTAGCAATCTTCAAATCCTGACTTCGCCTCTGAGTCGGTGGTAATTCAAGGAGATCCATTTTAAGTTTGACATGCGAAATGTGAGATTGGCATTTGACATCAGTAAGAATGTTGGAAAAGGTGAACTTGGTTATTCGTTACCTTAGCACTCATGACCATGTTGCCAATATTCTACTACCAAACGCCCAATTTCAACATCTCAAAAAATCACTAGTATTTCTCGTCTCTACTAGATTTGAACCCTGTAGACCTCATATGGTTTTCAGCCACTTCATTTGACTGTTAAACCACACAAACTACTTAATTATGAACTTTGATAGTTGATGTGCAAGATTCTTTTTTGAGTGCATGAATTTGATTATGGAAAAGAAAAACTGAAAAGATTATATTCTCCGACAAATGAACACAATCATTCAACATTTCCATGGACAAGACTTAAGCTTGGGCATAGACTTGAGGATAACAACATTTTCCACACTTTGAATTGATTGATTATTTCATATAAATGCAGCAGTTCTTGCTGACTTTTCCCTCTACATTTCCCCTTTCCTCTTTTCTTTTGATTGTACAAATACACACTAACATGTATTAAAGTTGTGTGATTCAAACACAACCAATGCAACCATCACAATGGAGTTTTGAGATTCTTCAAGCAAATCAATAAATGAGTATTTGAACTAAAGATTTACGCATAAATAATCAACAGTTATACAGTTTTTACAATAAAAACGAACTTCAAATTTCCAAAAAAGTAAAAAAACATGGACAATATATGAAGACCAACCACAATGACTGACATTTTGTGCACAAACTTGATGCTTTCCCCTTTGATAAGTCTGACGCGGCAAGAATCCAGATTAATCAGGTCCCTAATATGAATATCGAAAACCGAATAAGAAACTAAAAGAAAAAAAGTCACATCTGATTCTAAATACCATGTCCAATTAGGTCCATCAATAACTCAATATCTTATAATTATACACAAAAAAGAAAGATCCATGGCACTTTGTTCTTCAACTTAATCATGTCTAATTTTTGAGGATGACTATTTCTCTACTTTTTTGGCTAGTATATGCTTCTTTTGAAATTTACTTAGCAAGACTTATGCATTGACTTGAGAATAACAAACATTAGTTTCCCTATTTCCATTCAAATTTACAATTAGTCAAAAGTGGAACTTGGAAATAATTACATTGTGGGATAAAATTATAAGCGTTGACAAAATGAAGGTTTATTTCAATGAGTTGAAACCGTGTTATTGTACCATCTTGTTGGACTAGCAGGCCTTGTACCTTTCCACTATCTATGGCTTCTGTCCCAATCAATATGAGACTCTAACGTACATAATATATTATCAATGTACAGTTGTCTTGGGTGAGATTTAAGCCTTATACTCCTGTGGTTTTCACCCATTTCTTTGACAACAAGGCCACTTATTCACCGTTAAACCACTCACTTCTCAGGACCCGTAAGTCACAGTAGACTCAGTAATCTGTAAAGAATTTGTGTTCCAATAAATTAAATTGAAATTTCTGTTTAGCTTTCTGCTTTTCTTGGGGAGAGTCACAAAAGGGGTATTTTTTTAATAGTTCCAAATAGTAGAACAACACTTGAATGAGTAGTAACAGTAGAAGGAGACTTGAATGTGTTGCAACTTTCATTTGACATTTGCACAGCAAGACTCCCACAAGGACTTGAGAAACAACTAGTCTTCCTTTTTCATCATTCACCGTCTTTCTTGACTTTAATTAACTTCCTCTGCTCTTTAATTTCATCCCAATTACTTCTATATCCCATATATGACCAAACTTTTGCCCATAAGTTTTTGAGATGATTTTACATGGTAGGGACACAGAGACTCATTGACTTCAAAGTTATTCTGATTCTATGCCGCATTTTACACGCAAGACTTCTAATATGATATACTACGATATAAAAGTGTACCCCCGCAGCAATTTCATCAAATCAAACAATCCAACTTAAAATCATTTGGCAATATACAATGATGGTTCCCAAAATACTCTCTATACTTCAGTCTTTCACTCTCTTATACCTCTTTACCGTTACTTTTGCTTCTACTGAGGAAGCAAATGCTCTCTTAAAATGGAAAGCAACTTTACAAAACCAGAACAATTCCTTATTGGCTTCATGGACACTAAGTTCTAATGCATGTAGGGACTGGTACGGGGTTAAATGCTTTAATGGTAGGGTAAACACGTTGAATATTACAAATGCTAGTGTAATTGGTACACTCTATGATTTTCCATTTTCATCTCTCCCTTTTCTCAAGTATCTTGATTTTAGCATGAACAATTTCTCTGGCACCATCCCATCTGAGATTGGTAATCTCACTAATCTTGTCCATCTCCAATTATCCAACAATAAGATTTCAGGCACAATCCCACCACAGATTGGCTCACTAGCAAAGCTTCAGACTCTCCGCATATTTGACAACCATTTAAATGGCACCATCCCAGGAGAAATAGGTTGCCTAAGGTCTCTTACTAAGCTATCTTTGGGTTCTAACTTTCTTAATGGTTCTATTCCTATTTCATTGCGGAACTTGACCAATTTGTCTTTTTTGTATCTTTATAAGAATCAGCTTTCTGGCTCTATTCCAAAAGAAATAGGTCACCTAAGGTCTCTTACTGAGCTAAGTTTGAGGAATAACTCTCTCAGTGGTTCTATTCCGGCTTCATTTGGGAATTTGACCAACTTGTCTACTCTATATCTATATGAAAATCAGCTTTCCGGCTCCATTCCTGAAGAAATAGGTTTCCTAAGGTCTCTTACCAAGCTAGTTTTGAGTACTAACTTTCTTAATGGTTCTATTCCTGCTTCATTGGGGAATTTGAACAACTTGTCCCTTTTGTATCTTTATGGAAATCAACTTTCTGGCTCCATTCCTATGTCTATTTGCAATTTAACATCACTACGAAATCTAAATTTGGCAAGAAACAACCTTAAGGGAGAAATTCCGCAATGTTTTGGCAACATGAGTGGTCATCTTGAGGTTTTGGATATGCACAACAACTATCTTTCAGGGACTCTTCCAACAATTTTTAGCATTGGAAGTGTACTCAAAAGCTTCAACTTACATGAAAATGAACTAGAGGGCAACATCTCTGTATCTTTGGCTAATTGCAAAAAGTTGCAAGTTCTTGATTTAGGAGATAATCACCTCATTGACACATTCCCGATGTGGTTAGGAACTCTTCCAAAGTTGAAAGTTTTAAGCCTAAGATCAAATAAATTACATGGATCAATTAGAACTTCAAGGATCAAAAACATATTTCCTGAGCTTCGAATTATAGATATATCTTACAATGCCTTGACGGGAAACTTGCCAACAAGTTTGTTTCAACATTTGAAAGCTATGAGGACAATGGATCAAACAATGATGTCACCAACATATGTTACTATTTATTTTGTAAATGGATATTACCATGATTCCATAACAGTTGCAACCAAGGGATTGGAGCTTGAACTTGTTAAAATTTTGACTGCTTACACTGCTATCGATCTTTCAAGTAACAAATTTGAAGGACATATCCCAAGTATTTTGGGAGATCTCATTGCACTTAGGGTGCTAAATTTATCTCATAACGGATTGCAAGGCCATATACCACCATCACTTGGAAATTTATCAGTAGTCGAATCATTAGACCTTTCATTTAACCATCTTTCGGGAGAGATACCACAACAACTTACTTCTTTGACATCTCTTGAATTCTTAAATCTCTCCCACAATTATCTTGAAGGATGCATTCCTAGAGGACCTCAATTTGCTACATTTCAGAACAATTCATATCAAGGTAATGACAGATTACGTGGATTCCCAGTTTCGAGAGGTTGTGGCTATGATGGGGTATTAGAGCCAAATTATACCGTACCTGCACTAGATGATCAAGAAAGCAATTCTGAATTTCTCAAAGACTTTTGGAAAGCTGCTCTTATGGGCTATGGAAGTGGACTATGTATTGGATTGTCAATAGTATATTTCATGATTTCAACAGGAAATCTGAAATGGCTTGTAAGAATCATTGCAGAACTGGAACGAAAGATCATTATGAGAAAGAGCAAGAAGCAGCGAAGTCAAAGGAATTACAGAAGAAGAAATAATCGCTTATAGCCAAGTTACTAATCGAGAAGGATTTGATTTCATAATTTCAGTATTCATGCTAAGCTCTACACTAATCTTCTTAGTTTATTTGAACTACTAATATATTAGTTTTCATACTTGTTATAACAACTAAACGATGCTCTGCTAAACGTATTTTTCTTTCCAATAATTTTAGTAAGTACTACAAGATATTGAAAAGGATTAGCTTGTTTATGTTTTTAACTAGTAAAAGTTTAACTATAACATGCGATAGAGGGATTCATGTAAATAAAATTTTAAATCTATACCATAATTAGTTGGAAGTAATCATTACTGGGACTATTAGTATATTGATGATCAAATGATTTAGTTAATGGATTGTTTAGCATGTGTTAGTTTCAAGTGGAACCAATGTATAATTTGATTTTAGCATGGTCCACCTATACAATTTTCTGTATTTTGATAAATTATTTTCAAGTGTTTGACTATTATTTTTCAAAATTTCAGATGTCAAGGATGGGAAGACATTGGCACAATGGATTCGGTTATCCTTATGTTCACTTCTAAGCTTTAAATTTGTATCATGTATCTCATTCGTGTTTACACATTTGTTTTTCTTCTTTATGTGACTTGACAAGATTTTGTATTAAAATAATTGTTATCATTCTCAGAAAAAAAAGTTTGTATTAATATACTTGAGCTTTAGTAGCTTGATAAAAAAATTCAAGTTCATCTTTTCAACTTTGAATGTCTAATTACATAATACTAAAAGGAACACAAAAGCGATTTGTTTCGCTCTCAGAAATACCCTTATTTGGATATGTTTATTCTGTGAGTCATTTCAAAACAAATCAAAAGGAGATACTGTAAAAAAGAATATTAGATGGAAATCATCTATCTCCGGATTTTAGTTCCCGGGTATCGGATGCCTTATATTTGGATTGCAGCACACTAAAGTATTGAAAATTAAGTTGTGGGTTATCAACCATTAAAAAAATAGATGCCTAATTCAACATTAAAAGTAAGCTCATGAGAAGAGGGTTGTCCAAAGATCATATAAGGAAACCAAATTTCCCTATGCCCATTGATGTGGGCTTTAAGCTCAGACTGGACATCTGAAGTGTGGACAATATAAGAAGGGGGCCCAACATCGGATGAAACAATGAATTAGGTTAGGCTTGGCTTTGATACCATGATAATTAAATGAATTTTGGGCCTAGCTCAATCCTAAGAGTTAGCTCATGAAAGAAGGACTGCGTAAGACCATATAAGGAGACCAAATTTCCCTATGCCCATCAATGTGGGACTCAACAACTGATTTCCAGGACTCACAAATGCTATTGAGGCTCAAGTGAAAATTATTGATTGCCTACGATTTAACTCAAATCAAGAGCTTTTGATTGAAAAATTAAAGGAGAATGCGGCCCTTGGAAAATTGAAGGAGAATGCTTAAAATTGAGTTATTAACTGATGTCCATGATAGACCGGTCGTAAAATATCTAGTAGAATTTGCATTAAGATATTCTCGATATTGTAAATATGTTAGAGACATGAGAGATTTGATTTTGTAGCTCTTTACAAACTTGCTTTTAGTTTATGTCCTTTTTACAAAACATCTTCATTTTTACATATAAGAAAAAAAATCTAAAAAGGTTATATTCTTATATTTGATTTGTAAGTGGACATAAGAGGTCATTTCCTCGAGAGATATTCTAGATATATAAAATATACTTAGAGATATTCTACATTTAGCATGGCATTAGTTGTAGAATATTATGAATAATATATTTTGTAGGATTTACATCAAGTGTAGAATAATTTACTTCCTTTCATCTCTTATTCTCTTGTGTATAAATACAAATGTAATCTTATGTATTTGAATCAATGAATAGAGACTCATTCTTCAGTTTCACACTTCAAACGTGCTGTGCTCTTACTACTTGTGATAATGAGAGTTTCTAATTTTGCTTACTAAAATATCGTAAGAAAGAAAAATGATCTATGGAAGCTCATATATATGAGTCCATCCCAATAAACTTTGTATGTGACTGTGGGAAAGCCTTTATATTGCATCAGTTGTACTTGGCTGCACTTTCTTTTTCATTTTTATGATGTAGTGTTCGTGCCATTTTAAACGCACCTAATTCACACTTCACATGTGTAGGCTAACCGTCCGAGGCATCTATATATGTACTATGGTGTATGTTCTTGAACATATTTGGATCACAATGATACTACCAAGTAATCCTAGAGATGAAGCCTTGTAGTGAGCTGGTGTCAGTGGAAAGTGGAGAGTTACATAGCAATCAGTTCCTTGTTAAATATTTTGGATTCTTTTTCATGCGAAACAGATCTAATTTCTAGGAAAGATGTCACATATAACAAATAGCAATACACTATCAACTGTACATATACGAGAAAAAAACAGAATCCAGAGTGAATTTTCTTGCCTAACCTTCCAAGGAGTGGATTGGCACATGCTGCTTCAAATGAGAGATTTGAGGTCTTGTTTGTGCACAATGGAATTCCAAGAAGGATTGCGCGGAAGGAATGTGTCCGAGACGTAAGAGCAGGAGGGAATGACGGAAAGGGAATGTGATTGAGCGTGTGAAAAGGCAGCAATACAGAGATGAGAAGCCAGCCCTAATCCACGCTTGGTACGAGGGACATAGGTGTGGAGAATGTCCATCACTCTGCCTCCATCTCTCAGCTCGTACTCCAAATAGGCTTCCTTGTCCTCTGCTTCGAACCTCCCTACGCTCTCGCTCCATACTATCTTTGGTGCCTCACTAGCCATCGTCTCGTCTCTCTTTCCCCTGTCTAATCTGCAAACGTGATGAACCTTTAAATGGAGCTGGTGCTTAGTATTAACTCAAAAATATAATTGAGGGACAAAAATTTCAATCATCAAATATATAAAAAATTTCAATCATCAACAACGTACGTAGAGTCGGTATTAGCTCCCGGTTGGCCATAGATTTTGAAGTTGAAACTTAAAACTTTTAGTTCTTGAAATTGTGATTTTTTGAACTTGAAGTTGTGTTTGGCCATGCATTTTATTTGAAAGAAAAAAAAAATTGAACTTTTGTGACTAAAAGTGAAATTTCTCTAGTTTTGGAATCCAAAATCTACCCCAAACAAATATTTGAAGATAAGTTTCCAAAATTTAAAATCTATGGTCAATCGCTAGCTAAGTAAGTGTATGTTTAGTTTAAATCCAGTATTTATCTTTAAAAATCTGAGTTATTGTCTGTTTGGCCAAACTTGATCTACCTACCCCAGATTGGGAAAATCTGAAAAGCAATAAACCCAATTCCCATAAAACTGGTACTGAAAACCCATAAACTTCAACAGAAAAAAAGATTAAAAATTGAAAAGATTGTCAAACGATAGAAAAGTTACCTAAAATCAGCAAAAATACCACAAGCTGAGGTGCACGTTCGGATTGGGAGGCTAAGCTTTATCTTGTTTAGAGAATGAAAGAAGACCTACAAAATTGCCCGATTTCACAAGAGCCCTTTCGCTTTGTCAATGGGTTGCTTCTCGCGGGGTTCTGCACAGCTCCGCTATATCAGTCTTATTTTAACTACTTTTGTTCGAATTTGGATAGTCAAATACTTTAATTTTGATAAATACTATTTTACTCAATGAAAAAACTTATTCTCGGTATCTTTGATAAGTAACTTTTTTTTTGGATGGTAAGATTATATATTATATATAATTAGGGAGTTACACGATTATGAGGCCTATTGGCCTCTACATTATCACCATAGTTGGCGATTACAGCTAGATTACCAAAACAGAATAACTTATTACAAGTAGTCCTTAAAACTAGTTTAGTAGATATTACTTCTTGTTAGTCATCCTCGATTAGAGTCATAGCATGATCTGGAGGAGTAGGCAATATAGCAGCTTGCATGGACGGTGTTAGCTTGGTACCTAGTCTTGACAAAAAATCTGCTACTTTATCGGAAACTATGGCGGACCAGTGGATTTCCCAACCTCTTCATAAGCAACCTGCAAGAATTAATTATAGATGCGTAAATTGGCTTCAATTACTTCAATGGAATCAAATTCAATTTCGATTGGGGTAATGGAAAGTTCAGCAGCTATTTTTAGGCCATCAAGAAGGGCTTCTATCTCAGTCAAGCAAATAAGAATATCTTTTTTAGCACTTTTCGCACCTCGCATGGATTTGTATAGTATATACCAATACTTTTTAAATTTTTTGTTAAGACTTGATTTAATATATTTATCCTTATGTTTCAATTTTGGACACATATTTACTCCTAAATCATTTGTTCTCTTGTTCTCACCTTTATTTTCCTATGTGAATATTTATTTTTCCCGATTTAAGTCTTGATCACAATTAAATCTGATCCAATGTATAGAACACACTCATCCCAATAAATTGCAATTTGAAGAAGCTTCTCAGACTCGTGTTTTGGGATGGCTACAATTGTGTCTTGCCAAGTTGCTATAGGCAACATAGATGAACTCTATCATCATCTCAAGATAAGCTAATCCTACATCTTATCCCGAGATTATTATACTGTGTTATCCAATCAACTTCATTCTACTTACATAACTGAGAGATTCAAATTGAAACCACATACAAACGAACATGAGTTTAGGGCTTAGTACCTACCACCCATCCCTGTCAATTGTTTAGGCAGGCAAAACACCTGCAATCAGACATTGTTGCAGGATTGCACCATCAACTCAATCACATATTCCAAAGAAGATAATTAAAAAAAAAAAAAAAGGAAGTCTTTTCTCATCAAATTCTGACAATTGTCCACCAAAGGTATCAACAGTTTGAACATATCTATGTATGTCGATAGAGATTTCATTTGCACAAGAAATAAACATCTCTATGACAGGAAACCATTCTTCTCCTGTATTGCAGATATTTAGACTGTCAAGTAAAAAAAATTGTTCAGCTTGAATTCACTGCTGAAAGACACAAGTATAAGGAGCCAACCTATACAATGATAGGGAAAGATGTACGTATTGTATCTATGGAGAATTTCAACCAAAAAAAAGACATCCTTTAGTATCCACACCTTCCATATCTACACAACCATAACAAACACTTCAGCTCAACCATCTTTAACTGCCTGGACGTGAGTCTGATAAACCAGATGACGAAGCAACTGTAGCAGTTTCGCCTATCACTGTCTTCAATTTCTGAGATGAATTATCGCCTGAGAACCCGGAGTCCGACACATCACCAATGTCAAGACTGTCTGGAAGCTTTTCAAAATCATCACCAGAGTAGAGCTTCAAAAAGAAAAGAGAAGCATCTCCATCAGATCCAGAGAGTTAAAGCAGCAAAAATCAATTATATTTTGGCACGATGGAATATTCAATATATGGAAATTAAGGGGGAGCAACCTTGAAAATGGCACCTTTTCCACCTACACTGCCTTACATAATAAATAAATTACAAATTCAGAATTGCTTTAAAGAAACAAGACCATGGCTTGCCACTAAACTAGCGTTATTTTCCTTCAGAGCTGCACTAAGAGAACAGGAAAGATAAGGTCCTTCTTGCATTAACACCCCACAGTTTAATAGATGTGTCAAAGATACAGCTAAAAGAGCACATACTACCCTAACTATGGGATATCAGGCAATGAAAACCACAAAGTTAAGTTACCTTCTCTCAAAAAAACAAAACACAAACTAACTCGCGTCATTGGTATGTTCACATTTTACATGCTTCACTCTTTTGCCACCAAATAGGGAAAAAAAAAAAAAGAGTGCCAGGGGGGTGGGGTGATATGGTAAAGGGTGCACTTATTGGCACTGACTTTGCAATGAGGTAATCCCTACTAGTGTCTTTTTTTACCTTCATTTTTTTTTTTTTTTGGGGGGGGGGGGGGGGGGGGGGG
>JAJONR010008221.1:0-29838 GCA_029582245.1 Solanum etuberosum
TAGATAGGTAGGAATGAGTTAAGATTCACTCTCTCGAGCTGAACCCATAACAACCCACACACTACAATCATCAATCGATAACCTTGGTTTTAGAACCTCTCTCTCGAGCAAGCCCAAAACACTAATCTAAATTTGTATTGGCAACTATAATTCATAAATTACTACTCAGCTATCGATCAAACCCATATTAAAACAGCATTTAAATCATTAAACAACAATACCCATAAGCTAATTAAGCAAATAATCACATAATCACACCCCAAGAATTGGGGTTTTAGCCAAGCATCATAAAAAGATAGAAATTAATACCAAAATCATTCTCCATGATCTGGGTATTGCAATCAAAGTCTTTAAAATGATCCAAAATGCTAAAAATCAAAGACCCAATTCGAATCTACTTGAACAACCCTTTAAAGATGTTCTCCAATGGAAAATACTAAGAAAACTCTCCCAAAAACCGAAGAAAACTAAAACTGGACTTCAATAATAAAAAACTGCCCCTTTTGAACTCTTTTAGAATTCAATTTATAGTTTTCCAAATTTCAGCTGCAAGGACCATTAGGCGAGGTAACTCGAGCGTCGCCGACCTGGTCGGCGACGCGCCAATAACTCCATCTCATCGCCGGTCTTCCTTGGCTTTTAGTCCTCAAGGTTCTGTGACTTTAGGCGATCTAGAATGTGTCGCCGATCCAGTCGGCGGTCCGCCGAATGTCCAATTCCATCGCCAAATTGTCTTCTCCCCAGGGCTGGCAGTCTGGAACTTTAGGCGAGTTGAAGTGCCACTCGCTGAGTCGCCAAGTGGCTTAGGCGATTCTCTACTTTTGTTATCTTCAGCCTTTTTCATCTTTTTACCTCCTTTTCGCCCGGTATTGTCCTTGCCTTGCTCATTTTTCCTTCTTTGTTGCAAATCAACATTTTAACATCAGTATTGAGCATAAATTAGGCATTTGAGGACAATAAACTATCAAAACAAAGCCCTAAATAAGTCAAAATCTCAGACTCATCAACTCCCGGCTCGATCCATGGCGGTGTGATGTCGGAGATAAGAGGAGCCAACTACCCCTTTATGTCATCCAGAGTCTTCTTCTGTATCTCATCAACAAAAATGTGGATGACATTCATAGTGCACCCCATCACCTCATTAATGTCGGTGCAACTACATTTCACCTTTCTACCGCGCACCACTACATGGTAAACCGGTGCGAATGAGCTTGCCTAGGTTTTCCCCTTTGGCACCAACTTTCCATACTCAGCATAAAACTCTCAGAGCCAGGAAGGTATGTATGCGCCTCGGGGCCATGTAAAGATCTCAAACTTGTGGAACTTGATGGTGTTCCACACTTTCGGGTACCTGTCCACCATTCTATTTGTAGATAGCGTCTTCTCCTCTAAGATAGTCCTCAACCCGGCAGCCTTTAACTTGTTCAGCGATCGAGGTGAAGGTGTTTGTACCGGGGGCACTGGAGGTACCTACTCAACCATCTGTGCCAGAGGTGGAGGAGGTGTAGGAGTCACCGGTATCCTGGCCGGATCATGAAGTGCTTAAGAGCGCAGCTCAGCTCTCCTTCTTTGTAAGGTCTGGTCATCTTCTGACTCAGATACGGAGACTGGTGATCTATACCATGAGTTTCCCTCACCGTCAGACTCCGAGGTGGTGAGGTGGGTGTCGTAGATACCCATACTATCGGAGCTAGCCTCCGCTAGACTTGGATCAGCAGGCCCCTTACCTTTGCATGTGCTCTTCCCCCTTTCGGATGAAGTTTGGCATGTATAGCTCGTGAGGGAGCAACACCCTCATTTATTACTATTCCTCGTGCCCTCTTCCGGGGTGGTTGATTTCTGCCTAGAACCTTAGGTCTGGCCATACCTACAAAACAACATAGAATAAACCAATACGTTAGAAATAGTTCCAAAAATATATCAAAGTATAAAATCTGCAGGAAAACTCGCTGACTAGTTCGGTGAGTCGCCGAACCCATTCGGCGAACCAAATCAAGTTCGCCGAAAGTTACAGAATAAAATTACTCAGATATCAGCACAAGTCGACGATGTACAGGGCCTTTCGGTGATTCGCCGACACCATTCGGCAAACCAAAAGAAGCTCACCAAAAGTTACAGAATATTTCCTAAAATTAGGACTGAGAAAGGGCAATCGAACAGACATTTGGCGAGCTCAGGCATATCGCTGATTGTTACAGAATAAACTCATCAAAATTGAAGAATAAAAAGGTGATCGAAGGGTCACTTGGCGAACCGTTGAGCCATTCGGCGAGCTTGACTAAGCTCGCCGACTGGTCCCTCGTGCCAGTTTTTGACCCCGACCTTCAATTTTCAACCCACAGCCCATGATAATGAAATTAACCCACTATTCTATGCAATTAAGCCCAGACCCATACCAATAATGACCCAGGGTACTTAGACTTCCCCAGATTTGTCTAAAATTTACCAATCAACGTCTTTCGCCCTTAAAAATGATGTCACCCGCTCTCTCATTGGGCAAATTCAGTTGATCGGTACAATTTGGGTTACTCAGACTTCACCCATACCATACCCAATACACAAATAACACACACCCATGAGTTCAATCACTTTAAGCATGGAAATCAACAATTATGGGCTAAACACAAACATTAACACGATATGACAATGGCCCTCACTTAAAAATCAATCAATTATCCAAGATTAAGCAATAAATCAAACAATATACAAGCATGCATCACAAACTACTAAAAATTTAAGCAGAGTTCGGAACACCAACCTCAAAAGTAGATACAAATGCTAGGTAAGCAAATTCGGAAGCAAAATTGCAAAAATCCCCCCGAGTAATTGATCCCCACATAAAAGCAACAAGCAAAAACGATCTAAAATTGGATTGTAAGAGTGCAAAAGTCGGAAAATATGAAATGAAGGGAAATTTTGAATTTAAAATGGTTGACGCCTTTTTGACCCTTCAATTCGCGCGTCAGTCGGCTTTCTACACTTATGTCACCGACCATTCGGCGATGCGCCGAATGGTACTTTTGTCCACCGAATGTTACAAAACTCCAGCCATTTAGTTGGTCAAAATGGTGGTCCAGATCGAGCTCGCCGACCGGTACCTGGGCTCGCCTAATTGCCTCTTTTCCCAAAACTTCAAATTTTCAACCTGTACATCTAACACCCGTTATTCAAACAACAACATTAAAAACTAAAAACTTGGGTTGCCTCCCAAGAAGCACCTTATTTAACGTCGTGGAACGACGTAGACATTCTTTCAAGCTTCATTCTTTGTGTTGACCATGGTATCACTCGGTAAAACTCCTTTTGGTCATGGGTTTAAATGAGTCGAGATTTGACCGATTTGTGCTTCCAGCGGCTTAATCGATACTGAATGTGAGGTAACTGTTTGGTTCAGAGATGAGACGTTATCTTTCATTTCCTTTAGCACTTTGTTCAATCCTTCCACTTTGTTGAGAATGTGTGCAAGCATATCTTCAATGCGGAAATTTTCAGGATCAACCTTTTGGTCCTTTGGCTTTTGACACTCATGGGGAGGTACATATATCTCTTTGTCATTATCCCTCTCTCTCCAATTCGTACCACGGTCATGCCATTCCCTATCTCGGTCTCCCTAACCGTCATCGTGATCCCTATTCCAGCCTTGGTTCCCACCCGGCCTTGGTTAGTTCGGGCAGAAACCTCCTCATTGATTTGTTAGGAAGTGTACCTCATCATTGTAGAATTGCGCTTCATCGGGATTCACTCCATTAACTCTAATTGCATGCACAGCCCTAGAACCACTACCCATGAAGTGTTTTGACAATAGATCCATTTGGGTCATCATCTTAGCCATGTTTGCATCCCTCTCTTGGTCCTTTTCGATTTGTTCCTTTGTCATCTTGAAGTTCAAAGGAGACACTTGATCCTCTGTAGTGTACCATGGTTTATTTTTGTCATTTCATCATGAAGAGTACATGCTATTTCAAAGGGTTGTTGCATAATTCCTCCTCGAACAAGCTGGTCAGCCACACCTTTGTTGACTGAATCTAGACTCCAGTAGAAATATTGTAGCAACACATTGTTCGGGATTCCATGAGTTAGACATAGGAGCAACAACTTCTGAAACCCCTGCCACGTCTTATGAATCGGTTCACCATCCACTCATTAATAGTTCTTAATATTATCTCTCAAAGTCACCATCTTCGAGGGAGGGAACAACCTTACATAAAATGCAACAGTGAGCTCCTCCCAACAAGTGATTGAGTCCCTTGGTAACTCAGCCAACCACTTTGTCGCTTCCCCCATTAGGGAAAAGGGAAACAAATGAAGTCGAACCGACTCTTGAGTAATGTTCTTGAAAGAAAATGTCCCAAATACATCCACAAAGTTCCGAATGTGGTCATGAGGATCCTCAGTAGCTAAACCTCCAAATAGACCCTTCATTTGCAACAACTGCAACATAGTGCTAGTCACATGAAACACCGCATTGTCCACAACCGGAGGCAATCGAATAGCACCTGCACTTCCCAACTGATCTTCATTGAATCGTTCAAGTTACCGATGTCATCATTGTGCCCAAGTTGGCTAGCAATTCTCCCATTAACACTCATCTCTTCCCCTGTTCAAGAGCAGCCAACAAAACACAAATATAAGTTGATTCAGCTACGACACAATCAGTTCACAACTAAACTTCAATAAAAGAATTCTAAACACCACTCCCCGGCAGCAGCGACATTTTTGATGATGCTCAACTACACTTCATCCGATTCTAAGTGTAGGCGGTCGCAATCAAGTATAAACCCAACGAAGAGTTGGGGTCGATCTCACAGGTAGTGATACGGTAAAAAATTTAATTATGAAGTGAAATAGTGTTCTAATCATTTGTAGAAGTAGAGAGTGAACAATTAACAACTACAAACAGACGGGGTAATCAAGTAGAGAGGGATCCTTGGGAGGGTGATTGATTGACCGTCAATTTCGCTATATGGGTAATTATAACTTACTAAAAATCATTGAATCTAAGTGGGTAGGCTAGGCTTTAGGTGTAATAGGCATTTCTCAATCAACTATTACGAATCAAGCGAGTTCTCTCGAACCTCGACAAGCATAACAAATATAAACATCCAAATACCTCAATTAATCTACTCTTTCAAGCTAGATCAGTAAGATGGAATTTAGACCCACTTTCTAAAGCTAAGTATACAATAACCCAATCACTACAATCATCAATTAATAGTTTTAACACTAAAACCTCTTTCTCAAGCAAGCTTAGAATACTAGGCTAGAATTTTATTTGCAACAACAATTCATTGATTAAAACTCAACTACTAATTAAACCCACTTCATATCAACACTAAAATCAGTAAATACGAAAACCCATAAGCGAATTGAGGCATTCAAACACATAATCACACCCTCAAGAATGGGGGTTTTCGCTACACATAATAAAGAACAAGAAATAATTACCAACTATGTTTTTCATCAGCTTGGGTAACAGTCTACAAGTTTTCAAAATGTTTGAATTGAATTCAAAATAAAATAAGCCCTAAATCTCTACTCAAAAACATAAAGAATAGTGTTAGGGATAAAAAATCCAATGTGGGAACTCTCCAAAACATCAGAACTCCCTAACTCTCTTTTTAAAATCGCATTTATATGCTTCCAGATTTTCAGTTTTGGAGAGTAAGTCAAGCTTCATGACCCAGTCGGAGACTCGCCGAGTGCTCCTTTCCATCGCCTTCTTGGCTTGGGTTTTCGACATTTCCCTTCTGTGACTTTATGAGATCAGAACTTCCATGACTGATTCAGTCGGTGATTCACCGAATCACCCTTTCTATCATTGAGTTGGCTTTGTCCATGGGATCGCCTGCTGGAACTCTTGGCGAGCTGAAGAGCCACTCGGTGAATTACCGAGTCACTTTGGCGAGCATCAGCCTTGCTTCTCTTCAGCTTTTTGAGCTCTTTCGCTCATTTTTGCTCGGTAATGTCCTTGCCTTGCTCTTTTGCTTTCATTGCTGCAAATTAGCATTTAAACATCAGTTTAGAGCATAAGATAGGTATTGAGGACACTAAAACTATGAATAGTAAGCCCTAAATGAGTCGAAATCCCCAACCCATCATCGTCCAGAAGAGGAATCTCGTCATTCCTATTCCCAGACAAAACTCTTGCCATTTAGTGCTCAACTTCTCAAGTATCCCCTCTATTTTTCTTGTACATACGATTTAGTGCCCAGAGTACTTGTTCTGGGTTAGGTAATTCTTTGAAAAGTTTACCAAACCTCACCGTATTTTTGGGCATACAACTGTAGCACTCACAATTGATAAATAATCTTAGAAATGATTTCAAGTTATAACTATATGTCACGACCCAGGGGTACATCCTGGACGTAACATGGCGTATAGGACCCTGAGAGACCCCACACAAGCCACTTAGCATTTATAACATAAGAAAAAGAACAAAAGGAGTAAAGACAACATTTCAAGTTCAAAGTTTTATAAAAGTAAGGCGGAAATCTAAAACACTTGTCTCATTAGCCATCTAGTACAATAGAATGAAATTGGGCCTAGACCACATCATGTCCAAAACTAAAAGTATGACAGAAAATCAGAACAATGAAAGTGCGTCGTCGAAGCATGAGGACTCACCAAGCTCGGATATATCACAATCAACCACTAGCCAAGAAACTGAGAACCCTGACTGTCGGACCCTACATTTGGGGAAATGTAAGCAAGAGTATGCGTTAGTACAAAACAATGTACTGAGTATGATAGTCATGCATAAAACATTTAAGTCATGTTAAAATAGGACTTTTCATTACATGCAATTGACCAAGCTAAAACATGATATAAGAAGGGTTAGAAAACATAAGTCATAAAACTTTGTCAATGCATGCTAAGATCTTTAGAACCTTTGAACACATATGAGATACTTCTTGAAGTAACCTTAGATCATTATTATTGTGGGAAGTAGCCATAACCGACATAGAGACTATGTGAGTTATAAAAATGATCCCCCGGTGTCTCCCACAACTAAAAGGGTTGTTCTATTTGCCAAGGTAAGGACCATGAATTTCTAGATTAAGTGGATCTACTTGCTAATGTCTATCTAGACACTCATACTATGGGGGCACATAGGTAAGGGATAAGGAGATTGCTTCTAGAAACCTAGCCTCTACTAATGGGAGAGCCTCCATCTCAATATCCTCTCGGTGCTAAGCATAAATCCCACGGAATAGTTATTTCTTACTTGTTCTTATTATCCATGGAAGGGCACGTCATCTAACCAATCCAAGATAAGTCATAAATCATCCATGCTAGGTTTCAATAACCAATCCAAGCTAGGTTTCATTGGGATTGGTCTTTATCTTTGATTCATTTAGGTGAGAAGACCTTTCAACCTTAGAATCATTTATTATTTGAGAAAACCTTTCACATCTTGCTTTTATGTGTATATGAGAAAAATCCTTTGAACAACACATCTGCATCATCATCATTAATACTTTACTCTCAAAGCATCCTTAAAACATTTGCATAGATTTCATAACAACATGCATAATTCCATGATTCACCTTTCAAAGCTCACAGCCCACTTTCAATCATCAACATTTAGAAAATATGGGTCAGATATGGATTCAATCATAAATTCATGTAAATCTATCAATTCATGCTTGTTTCATAAAACTACTCTTTCATAATCAAAACCCACATCATATGATCATAATTTGGAAAACATGGGGATTTCATGGGTTCATAGGGGAATCATCATAAAATCATAGTATTTCATCAATTCATGCATAAGATATCATAATTCAATCATTTAAATCAGTAATCAAGAGAAGCCATGGCAATTGAAGAAAACCCTAACTCAATTGGGGATTTCTAACTTTGAAAATAGGAGAATTTGGGAACTTCATGAATGGAAGGAATCCATGGATGAAAATTATCATACCTTGCTATCAAAGCGCATAAATAATTGGAAAATGGAAACTTGACCTTGAGCCCTAGCTTCAAGCCTTCCTCTTCTTCAAGTTTCTAGAGAGAGAATATTTTGGAGAGGAAGAACCCAATTCCTTTTGATGAATTTAAGAGAATGACTTGAGTGGGTAAGTTTTGAGGTTAAACTCACTTATATACGGGTCCTAGGCATGGGTAAAATGACTTAGTATTGTTTTAAAGAAATCTGAAAAAGACCAAAAAGCCCCTGAACTTAGAGCTGACTAAACCCCACACGCCACCCTTCACGAACCGTCAAGGGTTTCACGGCCCGTTGTGGCAGCTGTGGTCCTTGACTAGTGTCTTGGCAATCTTGCCAAAAATCTCCCCTCCTTCACGACCCTTCCCACGATCCGTCATGGATCTCACGAGCTATCAAGTAGCTCGTGTGGAGGGTCACCATTAAGGCAGTCATTGCCTCCCCTTTCACGGGCCTCACCACGTCCTGTGGATCCCTCCACAAATCGTCTAGGTGCTCGTGGGAGGGGAGCCCATTTTGGCATGACTCCGCGAGCCTTCACGGGCAACACCACGCCTCGTGGTACCCTTCAGGGCCCGTTAGGGCATTCGTGAGGGGTGCCCAGGCTCAAATCGTTGTCTTGTGACTTTTCACTTAGCCCCTTGCTTAGTCTACTAGATTTCGAGGTGTTACATTATCTCCCCCCAGGAACATTCATCCTCGAATGGAATTCTAGACATTGCATGAAAGAAAAGACTCAAAACTAGCAGCCCATCATGCATGAAATCACAGAAATGCACATATCCGAGGAGAAAACATCATTTCCAATCTAAAACATACTCAAATGCATATATCCAACGAGGAAACATCAACTCCAAGCTTAAGCCTGTTCAAAACATCATATCATGTAGTATATATGCAAATGCACATAAACATGTAGAAATCAATTAAATTGACTCATTTTCTCAAAACTTAAACTTATCATGAACATTCATAATAAGGTAATCATGGAAACATCTAAAACATAGGACACCAAAACAAAGAGTAAACCATGAGGAACTCATTAGCTCAAGCTAGAGTACGAGTAGAAGGAAAAAGATGAGGATATCGGAACATCATATTTGGCTTCGGCCTCCCAAGTAGCACCCTCAACTAACTGATTCCTCCACAACACTTTCACGGAAGCAACTTCTTTGTTTCTCAACTTCTTGACTTGCCGGTCTAAAATCTAAACCGAAACTTCTTCATAAGAAAGATTCTCCTTAACTCCCAAACCTTCTAAGGAAACTATGGATGTCGGATCACCAACATATTTATTCAACATAGAGACATGGAAAACTGGATGCACCGATGCCAACTCATTAGGTAAATCTAGATCATAAGCAACCTTACCAACACATCTCAAAATTTGATATGGGCCTACATAACGGGGACTAAGCTTCTCTTTCTTCCCAAACCTCATTACACCCTTCATGGGTGAAATTTTCAACTAAACCCAATCATGAACATCAAACTCAAGATCTCTTCTTCTTACATCAACATATGACTTTTGCCGACTTTGAGACATTTTCAACCTTTCTCTAATAATTCAAACCTTCTCTATGGCCTCATGTACCAACTCGGGACATACTAGGGCCACCTCACCCACCTCAAACAAACCTATACGAGATCTACACCTCATACCATACAAAGCCTCAAATGGAGCAATACCAATACACGAGTGGTAGCTATAGTTATAAGCGAACTCAATCAATGGAAAATGATCATCCCAATTACCCTTGAAATCAATCACACAAGCTCTCAACATATCTTCCAAAGTTTGGATAGTACACTCTGCTTGCCCATCGGTTTGGGGATGAAAGACCGTACTAAGCTTAACACGAGTACCAAGACCCTTTTGGAATGATTTCCAACACTAAGAAGTGAATTGGGTACCTCGATTGGAGATAATGGACAAGGGAACTCCATGCAACCTTACTATATCCCTCAAATACAACTTAGCATAATCTTCCGTTGAATAAGAAACATTGACGGGAATGAAATGACCCGATTTCGTCATTCGGTCTACTATAACCCAAATCGAATCATATTGTCACCAGGTGCGAGGCAAACAAAAAATGAAATCCATATTCAAATCTTCCCACTTCCAAGTAGGATTGCCAATGTCTTGGGGTAAACCTCCCGGTTTCTGATTCTCAACTTTCACTTGTTGACAATTGGGACACTTAGCCACAAATTCCGCAATATCCTTTTTCATCCCATTCCACCAATAGACCTCCCGCAAATCATGGTACATCTTGGTGGCTCCCAGGTGGATGGAATATCGTGAACTATGGGCTTCAGATAAAATCTGATTCCTCAAGTCATCAACATTAGGAACACACAAACGACCTTGATACCTAAGTACATCATCTCCCCCTTGGGAGAAAGCCTCAACAGATTTCCTAATCACTGCTTCTTTTAAGTCATCAAAAATTGGATAAAGACCTTGCTTGGCTTTCACATCTTCCACAAAAGAGGATTCTGAACCATTGTGAACCATAACACCATCCTTGGTAGAGTCCACTAACTGACCACCCAGTCGGTCCAATCTATGAACATCTCGAACCAAATCCTTCTTACCTTCCTCAATATGAGTAACACTACCCATGGATAACCGACTAAGAGCATCCGCCACCATATTTGCCTTCCCGGGGTGATAGAGAACACTCATATCATAATCCTTCAATAACACAAGCCACCTTCTTTGGTGATAATTTAGATCCTTCTTTTTAAACACATATTGCAAACTCTTGTGGTCGGTAAATACATCTACATGCACACCATACAGATAATGCCTCCAAATCTTTAAGGAAAAAACAATTGCCGCTAGTGCAAGTCATGGGTAGGATAATTCTACTCATGAATCGTAAGTTGCCTTGAGGCATAGGGAATAACCTTCCCATTTTGCATAAGCACACACCCTAGCCCAATTCTCGAGGCATCACAGTAAACAACAAAACCATCAATCCCTTCCGGTAGAGTCAACACCGGAGTTGAAGTAAGTCTATCCTTCAACTCATGGAAACTCTTCCCATACACTTCGGACCATATGAACATAACCTTCTTTTGAGTCAAAGCCATCAAAGGAGAGGCAATCGAAGAAAACCCCTCAACAAACTTTTGTAGTAACCGACTAAACCCAAGAAATTTCTAATATTTTTAGGGGATAGAAGTCTAGGATAACTCTTGACCGCATCCGTCTTCTTAGGATCTACCTCAATACCCTTACTTGAAACAATATGACCAAGAAAAGCGACGGACGTTAGCCAAAACTTGCATTACTAAACTTTGCGAAGAGTTGTTGGTCCTTAAGAATTTGTAACATGATCCTGAAATGATCAATATGCTCATTCTCACTTCCTAAATAAATCAATATATCATCAATGAACACAATTACGAACATGTCAAGGTATTGTCTAAACACTCTATTCATTGAATCCACACATGCCGCTAGAGCATTAGTCAACCGAAATGACATTACCAAAAACTCATAATGACCATACCGAGTTCGAAAAGCCTTCTAAATATCATCTTCTCTCACCCTCAATCGGTGATAACCCGACCGAAGGTCAATCTTAGAGAAATAACTTGCTCCTTGAAGTTGGTCAAATAAATCATCTATCCTTGGAAGATGATACTTATTCTTAATGGTCACCTTGTTCAACTGACAATAGTCAATACACATACGAAGAGAAACATCTTTCTTTTTAACAAATAAAATAGGAGCACCCCATGGATAGATACTCAGTCGAATGAAACCCATATATCCAACAAATCTTTTAATTGTTCTTTCAACTCTTTTAGTTCTGCTGGAGCTATTCGGTAAGGAAAATAGAAATAGGCTGCGTATCGGGGAGAAGGTCAATACCGAAGTCTATTTCCCTTTTGGGAGAAAAACCGAGTAAATCATTTGGGAACACTTCTGGAAACTCATTAACAATGGGGACCTACTCAAGAGTAGGGGTTTTAGAATCTACATCCCTCACCCTAACTACATGGTAAATGCAACCCTTAGAAATCATCTTTCTAGATTTAAGAAAAGAGACAAACTGACCCTTAAGCATAGAATTTCCCTCTTTCAATTCTAAGACAGGCTCATTCGGGAACTTAAACTTGACTACACAGGTTCTACAATCAATAAAAGCATAACAAGAGTGCAGCCAATCCATACCAAGGATAACATCAAAATCTAGCATATCAAGTTCTACCAAGTCAACAAGAGTAACTCTATGGGACAAGGAGACGGGACACTTTCTATAGACCCTCTTAGCCACAATAGAATTAACAACAGGGGTAGAGATAGGAAAAAGATCTAACAACACATCCGGAAGAACATCAAACCTCATAGCCACATATGGCATCACAAAAGACAAGGTAGCATCGGGATAAAGTAAAGCATAAACATCAAGTTGGAATAATTTCAACATACCGGTAACCACATCGGGAGAACCCTCTTGTTCACCACGAGTCTGAAGTGCATAGAATCGCTTTTGCTTCAGAGCATTGGAACCCGCACCACTAGGAGAAGCTTGCTTGCCCTCTCTTCCTTTAGTCGTAAGCATCGGGAAATCCCTCATCTTATGAAACCTTTTACCACAACCAAAGCAACCATCCATACCGGCTAGGCACTTACCGTCGTGCTTCTTTCCACACCTAGCACAAGTAGACATAGGCAATGAATATCCACTACCATTCCCTCCTTGAGGCTTAGGGTTAGACACCCTATCTTTGTTGAACTTAGGAGGAGCATTGGAGGAACCTTGACCGGAAAACCTTTGTCAAAATCTAGAACGACCATGTCCATCAGACCTTGCATGAGATAAATTTCCAGCTCCAGTTTTAGCCCTGTTTGTCTCCCTAGACTTTTCCTTAAGTTTCTCTTCTTCGATTTATTGAGCATGAACCATGAGACAAGAAATGTCCATGTCATTAATAGGCATGGCAGTACGGCATTATTTAACCACCATTTTGGACACACTCGAAACAAAATTACTCATTCTTGCCCTAGGATCGGCAACCATTGTAGGGGCATATGTAGATAATTGTTGTGAACTTCAAAGCATATTCCTTCGCACTCATACCTCCTTGACGAAGGTTGATAAACTCAAGCACCTTTGCTTCCCTCATCTCAAGGGGAAAGAACCTATAAAGGAAACAAACTTTAAACTTCTCCCAATCAGTAAGACCTGCATCTTCCGATCTCCCTTCTTTCAATTGGTTGAACCAAATTTGAGCAACACCCTTAAGTTGATAAGCGTCCAACTCCATCTTTTCCACTAGCGTCACTCCAATGATCATCAATACCTTGTAAACCTCATCAATGAACTCTTGAGGATCTTTCTCAACCTTAGAACCATAAAACTCCGGAGGATTCATTCTAGTGAAGTCCCTCACTCTAGATGTCGACGTACCCACATTTGGGTTCGAGGGAACCACAACCTCTATATAGGCTCGGGCCGTCATGGCTTGATCCAATACATGAAAAGTAGCCTTAAACTCCATATTAGTCACTTGCTCAGCCAAAGGGTTGGCCGGAGCTTGAGGAGGAGCTTCTTGTTCCTCATTCTCCCTAACATTCCTTCTAGCATAAGCTCTTCGAGTAGCCATGTCCTGTAGAGCATCGAATAAAGATTAGGAGAGAGCTCTTATAGAGTTAAACTCTATCGCACGACTTTAGAGTAATGAAAGGAGTGGAGTTTCCTAAACATCTTGCAGCCTCTCATTCATAAATGTGGCGCGCTTCACACTCATGAACAAGACTCTACTTGACGTGGCTTATGAGACATCCTACGACCATTCTAAACCTTGTACTCTGATTACCAAGTTTGTCATGACCCAGGGGTACACCCTATATGTAACATGGTGTATAGGACCCCGAGAGACCCCATACAAGACACTTAGCATTCATAACATAAGAAATAGAACAAAAGGAGTAAAGACAACATTTCAAGTTTAAAATTTTATAAAAGTAAAGTGGAAGTCTAAAACACTTGTCTCATTAGCCATCTAGTACAATAGAATGAAATTGGGCCTAGCCCATACATCATGTCCAAAACTGAAAGTAAGACAGAAAATAAGAATAATGAAAATCCGTCCTTGAAGAATGATGACTCACCAAGCTCAGAAATCTCACAATCAACCACTTGCCACAAAATTTATAACCCTGACTATCAGACCCTACATTTGGGAAATATAGGCAAGAATATGCGTTAGTACAAAACAATGTACCAAGTATGATATCCATGCATAAAACATTTAGGTCATGCTAAAATAGGACATTTCATGACATGTAATTTACCAAGTTAAAACATGATATCAGAAGGGTTAGAAAACATAAGTCATAAAACATGGTCAATGCAAGCTAACATCTTTAGAACCTTTGAACACATATGAGATACTTCTGGAAGTGACCTTAGTTCATTATTATTGTGGGAAGTAGCCTTAACCGACATAGAGACCGTGTGAGCTAAAACATGATCCCCCGGTGTCTCCCATACCGAAAAGGGTTGTCCTACTTGCCAAGGTAAGGACCATGAACTTCTAGCTTAAGTGGATCCACTAGCTAATGTCTATCTAGACAATAATCCTATGGGGGTACATATGTAAGGGATGAGAAGATTGCTTCGAGAAACCTGGCCTCTACTAACAGGAGAGCCTCTATCTCAATATCTTCACGGTGCAAAGCATAAATCCCACATAATAGACATTTCTTACTTGTTCTTATCATCAATGGAAGGGCACATCATCTTGCCAATCCAAGCTAAGTCATAAGTCATCCATGGAAAGGTATCATTCAATAACCAATCCAAGCTAGGTTTCATTAGGACAGCTCTTTATCTTTGATTCATTTAGGTGAGAAAACCTTTCAACCTTAGAACCCTTTACTATGTGAGAAAACCTTTCACATTCATGCTTTCATGTGTATATGAGAAAATCCTTTCAACAATATAACAACAACATCATCATTGATACTTTACTCTCAAAGCATCCTTAAAATATTTGCATAGATTTCATAAGAACATGCATAATTCCATAATTCACCTTTCAAGGCTCACAACCCACTTTCAATCATCAACATTTAGAATACACGGGTTAGATATGGATTCAATCATAAAATCATGTAAATCTATCAATTCATGCTTGATTTCATAAAACTCCGCTTTCATAATCAAAACCCACATCATATGATCATAATTTGGAAAACATGGAATTTCATGGGTTCATAGGGGAATCATCAAAAAATCATAGTATTTCATCAATTCATGCATAAGAGATCATGATTCAATCATTTAAATCAATAATCAAGAGAACCCATGGAAATTGAAGAAAACCCTAACTCAATTGGGGATTTCTAACTTTAAAAATAGGAGAATTTGGGAACTCCATGAATGGAAGGAATCCATGGATGAAAACTATCATACCTTGCTATCAAAGCCCATAAAGAATTGGAGAATGGAGACTTGACCTTGAGCTCTAGCTTCAACCCTTCCTCTTCTTCAAGTTTCTAGAGAGAAATATTTTGGAGAGGAAGAACCCAATTCCTTTTGATGAATTTAAGAGGATGACTTGAATGGGTAAGTTTTGGGTTTAAAATCACTTATATAGGGGTCCTAGGCATGGTTAAAACAACATAGTATTGTTTTAAAGAAATCTGGAAAAGACCCAAAAGCCCTTGAACTTACAGCTGACTACACTCCCACACGTCACCCTTCACGAGCCGTCAAGGACTTCACGGCCCGTTGTGGCAGCTGTTGTCCTTGACCAGTGGCTTGGATCTTGCCAAAAATCCCCCCTCATTCACGTCCTTTCCCATGATCCGTCATTGATCTCACGAGCCGTCAAGTGGCTTGTGTGGAGGGTCACTATTAAGGCAGTCACTGCCTCCCATTTCACGGGCCTCACCACGTCCCGTGGTGCCCTCCACGAGCCATCTAGGTGCTCATGGGAGGGGAGCCCTTTTTGGCTTAACTCTGTGAGCCTTCAAGGGCAACACCACACTTTGTGGTGCCCTTCAAGGCCCGTCTGGGCCTTCGTGAGGGGTGCCTAGGCTCAAATCATTGGCTTGTGACTTTTCAATTAGATCCTTGCTTAGTCTACTAGATTCCAAGGTGTTACACTATATATAATTGTTCCCTAGCAGCAACACCAAATATTGATCATGCCCAAAATATGTCATAAAAAGGATAAGAGGTTGTTCCCAATATAACATGTCTTTCATTGTGACCGGAGTCGATCCCAAAAAAAATTATCAAAGTTTTCTTTTCTATCGCTAGGAATATTATAGTAATTGATTTCTCAAGGTTTACTGTTTTGACTCTCTTCATTATGAATTTAATTAATAACCAATACAAATATAAATAATTAAACAAGTTAGTAATGCATGATTTTTTTCAATAGGAAACCACCTAGGATGATGATTTCCTCAATTGTTGGAATAAACTTAGATTATGCCTGCTATAATCTTGTTGAGTTAAACTCTAATCGACCATGAATGTTTAGTAACTACAATTACTTCTCAATACATAGCATTGATTTTATAGTTCTATTCTCTAGAATGACCTCGAGGTAACCAATTAATCAGCTCCCAAAGATCGCAGAAAAAGTTTGTTATCTCTAACTTCAACTTTTAAATCTTAGTCATTAATTTCTTAATGCCTCTAAGTGTCGTTGTTAACCTTAAAACCTAATATCACCATCTCTTTAAAAAATAATAAATACCATGGCATTGTTAATTGAGGGCCCTTCAATCAACTACATTAAAATATATTTGAACAAATACAAATAAAGTAATTGACTTGATTAATAGTAAAATAAAATCAGTAGTTCATCCAAAAATGGCTTCCATCAATAATCCTAGAGAATAATCTAGCTACTCATAATAGAGTTTAAGAACATTAGCATTGATTTGCATAACAACCAATTTAAAGACTATAAGAGAAGGAAACTCTATGTTGAATTCCAAGTTATCGACTCTTCTCCTTTTTCTTGCCTCTCAAAAATTGTGACCCTTTGAATGTCGAGTTAATACATTATTTATACTGCACATATTTAATCCATGAACAAAAATAACCTTCAGCCAAAATAATTCGACCCAGTCATACTTTTGGTCGTATGCTCCGTGGGCAAGATAGCGTGGATGATCTGTGCACTTCCACTGTTACAGAAGCTACATTTGTTTGCTCTTCATTGCTTCTTCTAAACTAGCTTAAAGTGAGCCTGGTTGTGGGGACTCTTCCCTCACAATCATTTGCTAAACTCCTCAACTTTTTCTTCATATTTCTAAGTTCTTTAGTTCAATGACTCTCGGATAAGATCTTGATCATCCCAATAAGACTTTGAAGCTCCATAACAAGTCTATAGTTTCTCCAAACATGGCTATTAGCTTTGAAAAGTCTCCTATCCAAAGAAACACACATAATAAGCATCATAATTCTAATAATGATCAAGTGATTATAAAAGAACGCATATGAGGCCTTTATAATGATAAATTGTATGCATTTTATGCCGAATATCACTTCTCAATTCTTGTCACAACATTCCTAAACTTTGTGGTGGATTACTCTATTTTGAAAATTTTAGCCTTACATAGTTTTAAATTGTGCAAATAATTCCATGATAAGTTCATCTTCTCAAAACCCATTTGTTAGTGTTCTTCAATTTTGATTGCATGAAAAGTGGTTTTGTTCCTTTGGATTGTATAAGCTTGAATGAGTAGATATGCATGTGAACTCTTGTTTAGATTGGTTGAAATTTTAATGAAGGGTGAAGTCTGAGTAACCCATTTGAGTTTATGTAGTGCATGAATAGGCCCTATGAGGTTCAAGGTGACGTCATTCCTAAGGTTTAAATTTTAATTATGCAATTCTTTGATTTTCTTGTTGTGAAATGTATTAGTATCATCCATGATTGTTGTTATGAAGCTCTAAATGAATTATATCTTGTGGTGAGGTTTCAATTGCGATGAAGATGAGTGAATTGTGTTGCTTATTGGTTCTCAGTGATAGACAGGGTGAAGTCCTTACTAAGGAAAATTATCAAGATTAGTTTAGAATTGAAATGTACATCTTTTAGGGAAGATCTAGTAACCACTAGACAAGTATGTCAAATTGTTGAGTTTGAAATTGACCAATTTTGTCGAAGTGGATAATGAGATATATTGGCGTTAGAAAAATATTCTTCTATGTTTTGCAGGGGCAATGCCAATTTAGTCAGGAATTTAAATTTTTTAATTACTTGGATCAGTGTTTCACCTATGAGTCACGACCCGATTTCTCAAGCCATGATGGCACCTACCAACCCGCCAGTAGGCAAGCCAAACCCTCTTCCAGAACTTGAGAGTAATGGGAATGAGGGGGGAACTATCTTCAACTAAGCGAAGCTTAAATAAACAGAACAAATAAAAGGAAGGTGGAAGCGAACCCAAAACTATATACACAAAATATACCTCCCAGAACCTGGAAGTCACATGTACAGAACTACTGGAAGAGTACAAGTCCCAAAAGTGGACCACAGAAACAAGAATGCCTCAAAAAGAAAAAGGCAAGTCAAAATGTAAATACGGAATGGAGACAGGAAATCCAGAACTCCATGAGCTCACCCTCGTCTCCATAATAGACTGTTGCAGGCTCGACCTCAACCCTGATAGCTGGTGCTCTGACCTGCATCACGAAAACGGATGCAGAGTGTAGCATGAGTACCAAAGAGAGAGGTACGCAGTAGGGATCATACTGGAGCACATGAGACTCATCTGGAACATACCGACGCAACATCGAAACATGGAAAACTGGGTGAATAGCTGAAAATGTTGGGGTAAAGCTAACTCATAGGCCACATCACCAACTGTCCTCAAAATCTCTGAAGGCTCAATGCACCTAGGCCTAAGCTTGCCCCGCCTCCCAAATCTCATCACTCCCTTCATGGGCGATACACGGAAGTATACCAGGTCACCAACGGCAAATCTAAACGGTCGACGCCTGCGATCCGCATAACTCTGATGTCTACTCTAAGTCGTCCTGAGCCTATCCTGAATTAACCTCACATGAACTAAGGCCTCCTCAAACTAGGCTCCGTAGACTCAAACCCACCAACTGGAGTGCGACAACGCCTACTGCACAAGGCCTCATACGGGGCCATCTGAATGCTAGAATGGTAGTTGTCGTTGTACGCAAACTCCGCCAAAGGCAAGAACTGGTCTCACTGACCTCCAAAGTCCATAACACAGGCCCGCAACATATCCTTAAGAACCTGAAAAGTACGCTCCGACTGGCCATCAGTCTGTAGGTGAAATGTTGTGCTCAGATCGACACGGGTGCCCAAATCCTCCTGAAACACCCTGCAAAAGCTAGAGGTGAACTGTGAACCTCGATCTGAAATGATAGAAACAGGCACACCATGAAGACGGACTACCGCTCGAATGTAGATACGAGGTAACCTCTAAACATTGAAGGAAGTATGAACTGGAACGAAGTGTGCTAACTTGGTCAATCAATCCATGATGACCCAAATGCTATTAACACCTCTAGAAGTCCATGGTAAACCCATCACGAAATCCATGGTGATGCGCTCCCACTTCCACTCAAGAATGGGTAATCTCTATAACTCACCACCAGGCCTCAAATGCTCAGCCTTCACCTGCTGGAAACATAAGCAACATGACACATAATCTGAGATGTCCCTCCTCATACCGCTCCACCAGTAATGATACCTCGAATTAAGATCACTCTGGGTCATAATGTACTGAAGGCTCTTGTGAACAGTGTAGATCTCGTAATGAACTCCATATAGGTAATGCCTCAAGATCTTAAGCACAAAAACTACCACCACCAACTCCAAGTCATAAGTAGGGTAGTTGCACTTATGCAGCTTTAGCTGCCTCGACGCATAAGCAACAACCCGGCTCTGTTGCATCAACATACAACACAAACCTACGCCGGATGCATCACAATATACCGTGAAGCCCTCGCCCTCAACTGTAAGAGTCAATATAGGAGCGATGGTAAGAAACTTCTTAAGCCTCAGAAAGCTCCTCTCGCACTCATCAAACCACACAAAGGGAACATCCTAGCGAGTCAATGGTGCTGGTATAGTAGAGAAACCCTAAAAAAATGCATGTAATATACTACAAATCCGACGATGCTCCGAATCTCAGTCACAGAAGTGGGCCTAGCCCAACCAGGAATAGCCTCAATCTTTGCTGGATCCACCATAATGCCATCCTTGGACACCACGTGCCCCAAGGATGCTATGGACTTAATCCAAAACTCGCACCTTGAGAACTTGGCATACAACCGATGATCTCTCAAAGTCTGGAGCACTATCCTCAAATGTTGTTCATGTTCACTATGGCTTCGCTAGTATACCCAGATATCATCAATGAAGACGATGACGAAGGAGTCCAGATAAGGCATGAATACACGAGTCATCAAATCCATGAAGGCTGCAGGGGCATTAGTCAACCCAAAATACATCACTAGGAACTCAAAATGTCCATAACGAGTCCTACATGTCATCTTAGGGATGTCTGTTGCTCTAATCCTCAACTGATGGTAGCCGATCTCAAGTCAATCTTCGAGAACATTGCAACTCCTTGAATCTGGTCGAATAGATCATCAATACGAGGCATAGGATAACGGTTCTTCACCGTCACCTTATTCAACTACCTGTAATTAATACACATCTGCATAGTACCGTCTTTTTTCTTCACAAATAGGACTGGGCACCCCAAGGACATACACTAGGCTGAATGAATCCCTAACCCAAGAGATCCTGAAGCAGAACACTAAGCTCCTTGACCTGTGCGGGGACATATGGTACGGTGGGATGGAAATAGAAGGAGTACCCGGCTCCAAATCAATAGCAAAATTAGTATCCCGCTCCGAGGGTAGGCCAGGAAGGTCGGCAGGAAACACATCTACGAACTCTCAAATCATAGGAACTGAATCAACTGTAGGGCCCTCGCTACTAACATTTCTAACATAAGCCAAATATTCCAAACACCCGTTAGCCACTAGCCTCTGAGCCTTTACATAAGAAATCACCCCAACCAGCGTGCGACTACGAAAACCCTGCCACACCACCGGCGGAATACCAGGCATGGCTAAAGTAACAGTCTTCACATAGCAATCCAAGACGGCATGGTGAGAGGATAACCAGTCCATGCCCAAGATCAAATCAAAATCCACCATACTAAGCACAATAAGATCCGCCTAGGTATCCTGCACCCGAACAGTCACCACCTAGGGTCTACAAACTTGATCTTCTACTAAAGAATACCCTACTTGGGTCGAAACACGCAATGGTACCACTAAGGTCTCAGGACTCACCCCAACCAAGGAGCACAAGAAGCAGACACATACGAATAAGTAGAACCAGGATAAAAAAAGGCTGAAGCGAACTGAAGGCATAAGAGAACGTACTTGTGATCACACCATCTGATGCCTCGACTTCTACTCTAGCTGGAGCTGCATAGAAATGTCCTTGGGCGCCTCTACCACACGCATCCACTCTACCACCTGCCCAGCATCCCCGGGGACCTCTCTGAACACCCTGATGCTGACCTCCTCCTCTAGCTAGAGGGGATACTGCTGCTACCGGTATCACTGCGTGAAGAGCTGGTAAGGCTGATCTAGAGCTAGGGCACTCTATGGACCAATGCCCAAGCTCCACACACGTGAAGCAACCCTACGATGATCTACTCGCAACTAGAGGCCCGCCACCCCGACCTGATGAACCAGTCTGAAAACCACCTCAGCCCTGACTCGGACCGACACTAAACCACCCTAACGGTGCTGGTCACCCTCTGATAACTGCAATGATGCTTGAAACAGGAAACTAGGCTGACCCGACTGGAACCTCTGAAGAATCCAATCCCGAGTATCCCTAGGCCTAGGACTGGCCCTACTTAAGTTGTCATCCTGCATGGCCCTCTTGCCGCTGTCCCCATGGGCCTTGTGATGAAGCTACTCAAGCATGCGGGCATGGTCCATTATACCTAAAAAAGAGCGGCCTGCTGAAACCATAAACTACGACTCAATATGCAGCTGGAACCTCAACCTTCTAATGAAGCACCTGACTCTCTCCTCCTCTGTGGGAAAGATCATGGTGCCATGAAGGGATTACTCATGAAATCTGGCCTCATACTCAGATACCATCTTGGAGCCCTGCTCCAACCTCGAGAACTCATCACAGAGCCGATCTCTAACGCTCTGTGGAGTAAATCTAGCAAGAAAAGCCTCAGAAAACTCTGTCCACTTCACTGGTGGGGAACCAACTGGTTAGGTCTCCATGAAAAAGTTCCACCACTGCCTGGCCAGCCCATCTAACTGATAAGCTATGAAGTCGGATCCTCTCGACTCCACCAAACCCAAAGTCTGCAGCCGCTCCTGGCAAGTAGTAAGGAACTCCTGAGCATCCTCGCCAACTGCCCCAGAAAACCTCGGCAGTGACAGTCTCAGAAACACCCCGAGCATCTTATGCTCCCTCAGTGGCTTAACTCCGTCTACAACATCTGGCTGAACGGCGGCTGGTGCTGGCGGTTGCTGAACCTCTGGGGCCACTGTTGCATGCTGAACCTGCGGTACTGGAGCCGGCTCTGGAACAGGTGCTGGGGCCTGCTGCTGCTGAATGCCCCCAATAGCCGCTAGAATCTGCGTAAGCATAGCCTGAAGATCAGAGGTGGCAGCTGGTGTGGGTGGTGGTTGGGCTGGTCCCGGCCCTAGTGGCTGGGGAGGAATTTGGTCTAACTGAGGCTCCACCTTTGGCTCTGGAGTCCTCCATCTCTCTCTGGCTAGCACTGCAGCCCGACCTCGACCTCGTGGTCAACCTCTATTGCGCGTGCAAGCCATCATGTGACAGTGAAACAAGTAAGATTCCATGAAACCAACTGGACAACAACGCAAAAAAATGATACAAAATTGGAAAGCTCCCTAAGGACATCATGTAGCCTCCCGAAGATAAGTCACAGACATCCTTCGCGTCGATCCTCTTTACTCTACTAGATGATAGCTCTGTACAAGTGAGACCGACCAACTTGGGGCTCTAATACCAACTTTGTCACAACCCGATTTCTCGAGCCATAATGGCACCTACCAACCCGCCAGTAGGCAAGCCAAACCGTGTCCTGGAACTTGAGAGTAATGTAACTACGGGGGGAACTATCCTCAACTAAGCGAAGCCTAAATATACAGAACACATAAGAGGAAGGCAGAAGCAAACCCAAAACTATATATTCAAAAGATACCTCCCAGAACATGGAAGTCAGATGTACAAAACTACCGAAAGAGTACAAGTCCCAAAAGTGGACCACAGAAACAAGACTGCCGCAAAAAGCAAAAGACAAGTCAAAATGTAAATACGGAATGGAGACTGGAAATCCCAGAATGCCATGAGCTCACCCTCGTTTCCAGAACAGACAGTTGCAGGCTCGACCTCAACGCTTATAGCTGGTGCTCAGACCTGCATCACGAAAATAGATGCAGAGTGTAGCATGAGTACCAAAACGATAGGTACCCAGCAGGCATCAACACGGTCGTTTAGACACTAAAATCATCAAAATCGGAGACAGACCAATTTCAGAATCAAAATTGGGAAATGTGAGACCCACTCCAGAATTTGTGGAATTGACTCCGTGAAGAGGTCCTAAACCCTCTCTTGAGATTGTGTTCCAAACAGAGCACCTCAAGGGGCTCGGAACAGCTCCATGCAACAACAAACCAAAATGCAAAATATTACACAAAAAGAGACTTGGGGCAGCCACATACAATGCAGATACATAACAATTGGAGATATTTCAACACGCTCCGGACAGCCACCCACACAACCAACGCAAACCCGAACAGATCGGACTTCGAATCACCCAAAACGGAGCTATAGAACTCGAGATATTGAAGTTTCAAAATGAGGTTGAATCTGATTTTTCGCTATATTAATAGCAGCAGTTCTGGTCGCTAAAAGTTAAATCTGGTCGCCAAAAGACTAAATTCTAGTCGCTAAAGGTCTGCACCAGGAACACCAGATTTTGCTATTTACTTTTTTAAAAGTTTCCGAATGGACTCTCGGAATTCGTTCGGGACCCGATGAATATAAACCACATATGCTACCCCCCTAATTTCGACATTCTGGACTCAATAGCGTAGTCAGAATTTCTATATGAGGTCATTTTGAAAAATAATGGGCCCTACACCCAAATGTCATTTTTAGCAAATTTCCACAACTGGCATCGGAATAAGAAAGGAAACCCCGGCACTACTAGAAATTTGACTTACTGCAATGCTTATGTAGCAACGGTTACACAATCGTAGCAATAGATCGCCTATTACAACGGTTATAACTGTTGCAATAAATCCTTGGATCTAATAGAACAATTCTTTAAATGAATCGTGGCCTCATACCTATAACCGTCCCTATAGAGTTTCTATGGCTACAAATTTTAAAATCGTTGCAATAGATGACTCTATGGCAACGATTATTTTAGAAAAAATATTGTGCTTCTGATTTTTATCCCTAAAATATATTTCCATCCCTAAAAATATATTTCCCTCCACTAATTTTGCAAAGCGCCTAAAATTTTCATCTCATTAAAAAAATCTTAAAGAAAAAAGCCCTTTCCCATAAAACCCTTTTTCAACCAAAGCACGCTTTTTCTCAAATGTTGTTCTGTTCCAGAAATTCGCAGCGAAGCTCTTGGTGAAGAAAACAACAGGGAAGCTTCTGGTGAAGAAATCTCTCTGGTGAAGCTCGTTGGTCTTCTTGGGCAGCGATATCGTTTACTTCAGTTGAAGCTCCACTGGTCTTTCGACAGCGAATTCTTGGATATAAAGGTGAATAAATTTTATGTTTTCTCTGCTAGTTCATGATTTTTAAGTCCCCATTGAATGATTTTTGAAAAATCTTAAAGAATAATATATGGGTTTGTCTGAAATCTATGTTATTTGTTCTAATCTAGGTCTGCCATATAATCTATTTGTGGGTTATAGTTTGTATTTCATGTTTGGTGAAGATTTGAGAACTCTCTAGGAAAAGTCTTTGAGAGGGTGAATTTCAATTTTATGAGAGAAATTTCGATTTGTAGTTGATATTTTTTCTCAAAATCACACACAAGACATATTTCAGGTAAAAAAAAATCTAAGATACTTGTCATCTTTTTCTATACAATAAACTGAATATAATGGAATGATCAGATTTGAAAAACTCAAGTTAAAAATTCACTAAAGAGGATTGTCCAAATTTTGTTTGTTTTCGCAATCAGCCACAAAGAGACCAAAATGAATTTTTACCTTTAAAAAAATACATAGAGTCATCTGGCAATCGAGACTGTCCTCACAATCAACGTCCAAAGGGCCAACTTTGTTAATCGATGCTGAACAGAGACGGATGGGACAATGTGTTAGTTATTACTAAAAGTGTTTTACTTGAATGGGACAATATGTTACTTATTAAGAATGATTATGATTTTCCTTAAGTTACCATATCAGATTTCCTATGAAAGATTACTTGTTATTGAAAATTTATAAGTTAAGCTGATTTCATAACTATTAATGTATAGAATTCGAACTTTTACTAATCATGTCACGTATCTGTGTAAATGAAAATTTAGATACTAAATGCTGCAACAACATTACTAGTCAGTGGGCAAGTTGATAAATTAGCTTAAGGAGTAGCAACACATCAACCCGGAAAAGCTCTCAATACTCTTAATATTTGGATTGGTGTTTCGACGGTAAGTCAAAATCATACTACTGAAATACAAATTACAAAATTATGAGCTCTTTTTGTTGGAGTAGAGAACAAAGAGATGATGTCTTCCCATCCTCAATTTTTTTGAAACTTCAAGTATTAATTATGGTATATTTTGTTCTTCATATTATTGGTCTGAGATGTGCCTTATTTTTATTGAAGTAGATTAAGTAAAAAGTGTTAATTGATGCTATCTTGTCCTCAATACTTAAAGAAAATAAAACTTGAAGTTGCAATGATATGATTTTGTCATTTTTGTGACAAATATGTTGGGCAAGAGTCGAGAGTAATTATTCCTACAATTTGTTTGTTGACAATCCAACCTGACTAGATAGTGTAGAATATTGGAATACTATTTTTCTATAATTAATTTTGCTTCTGATTTTTTTCATTTATTTGTATAAAGTTTCTTAAATGGTAGAAGCTGCTAATAACTTAACTTGTCAATATTTTTTGGATTCTACTATTAATACTACCATTGTTTGGTGTTGAATTGATGTGGAGGTTTGAGATTCGATTATTCTAAAACTTCGAAAGGTTAAGTTCTCTTGATATTGCCTGTACTCGTGAATTTATTGGCTTTAATGTTTTGCACATTTCATGTAGGATTCATATATTCAATGGATTTTAGAGATAAAATTGGATGAATCTCCGAAGATCGACCAATGAATATATTCATGGATTTAATGATTTTCTTGATAAAGCATTTGAACTAGCTTCCCAAGGAAATGAAATATTATGTCCTTATAAGAAGTGCTTTAATCATAATTGGCATTGTCGAAATATGGTAGAGGATCACTTAATTTGTCATGGATTTGTTCATGGATGCACCAAATGGGTTTTTCATGGAGAAGGATTTTCCTCAACAAATATGCCGCATCCAACCAATGATGAAGAAACTTCCAACATGCATGACTATATTGATAGACTGCTTCATGATACTTTTAGAAATGTAGAAGATGACCAGAGGCATGAAGGAGTGACAGAGGGACCATTTGAAGATGCAAAGAGATTTTTTAAATTAGTGGAGGAAGGGAAAGAAGAGTTGTATCCGGGGTGTAAGAATTTTTCTATGTTGAGTTTTACCATCCGGTTATACTTGTTTAAATGCATTCACAAGTTGGCTGATGTGGCCTTTTCAGATTTGTTGGACTTGATAAGAGAGGCATTTCCATTTGCTCAGATACCCGAGTCTTTTTACAAGGCAAAAAAGGTCATAAAAGATTTGGGTCTTCATTATGAGAAAATCCATGCTTGCACTAACAATTGCATGTTATTTTGGAATGACAATGCAAAGTTAGATAATTACTTTGTGTGTGGAGCTTCAAGATGGAAGAATGTTCGTAATGAGTTAACTAATAAGGTCACTAAAATCCCAGTGAATGTTTTAAGGTACTTTCCTTTAAAGGCTAGGCTTCAAAGGATATTCATGTGTTCTGAAACATCTGTAGCTATGAGATGGCATGATACTGAACGACCTAAAGATGGAAATTTAAGACATCTTGCAGATGGTGAAGCTTGGAAGGATTTGATTCCTTGCATCCTTACTTTGCTAATGATGCTCGTAATGTTTGATTGGGTCTTTCAAGTGATGGTTTCAATCCATTCAGAACTATGAGCATTTCCCATAGCACATGGCCAGTTATGTTAATGAACTATAATTTATCACCATGGATTTGCATGAAGTCGGAGAATATTATGTTGTCAATGATTATTCCAGGTCCATCATCTCTGGGAAATGATATAGATGTATACTTGCAACCACTGATTGCGGAGTTGAAGGAACTATGGGAAGTGGGAGTTGAAACATATGATGTTGTAACTAATCAAACATTTCTAATGCGTGCAGCTTTATTGTGGACAATTAGTGATTTTCCAGCTCTAGCAATGCTTTCTGGATGGAGCACCAAGGGGAGATGGGCATGCCCCACTTGTAATCATAATACTTGTTCCCAATATCTCAAACATTGTCGTAAGATGTGTTACTTGGATCATCAGGCGTTTTTACCTCCTGATCATCCATTTAGAAGAGATAAAAAATCATTTAATGGTAAAGAGGAGCATAAAGTTGCACCTACTCCATTATCAGGGGTTCAAGTTCTTGAAGAGCTTCGTGAATTCAATAATGTTTTTGGAAAGAACAAAAAGAAAAGAAAACGTAAGAATGATGGTCCATGGAATCCATATTTTTTGAGTTGTCGTATTGGGCAACCAACAAATTGAGGCACAATCTTGATGTGATGCACATAGAGAAGAATATTTGTGACAGTTTGCTTGGGACTTTATTAGATATACTTGGAAAGTCCAAAGATCATATAAATTCTCGCTATGACTTGTATGAAATGGGGATGCGTAAAGAGCTTCAACCTGTAAAAGATTCTGATACAGGAAATATCCATCTAGCTAAAGCTGGTTTCTCTATGAAACCAGAGGAGAAAAAGTTATTTTTCACCGTCTTAAAAGATGCCAAATTACCAAAAGGGTGTGCCTCTAATATATCAAGTCGTGTGCAAATTGAAGAGATGAAAGTATCAAGATACAAAAGTCATGATGCTCATTTCATGTTGCAGTCAGAAAAGTGTTACCCAAGAATGTATCTATGGTCTTGATTAGGTTGGGGAATTTTAAGAGCCATATGTAGCAAGGTTATAAGAAGAAGCGATCTTGATAAGATGAAAGCAGAAATCATAGATATTGAATGCGAGTTTGAAAAGATTTTTCCTCTCATCTTTTTTAATATAATGACACATTTGCCTATCTATCTAGTAGATGAAATTAAGCTTGGAGGCCCGACTCATTTGCGTTGGATGTATTCTACTGAAAGAACTATGTGTAACTTCAAGGGGCTTGTTCATAATCGAAAAAATCCAGAAGGATCAATAGTAGAAGGTTTTTGAGCTGTAGATTGTTTGAACTTCTGTTCGATATACCTACCTGATACGGTGAAGACAAGATTAAGTAGGTATCAAACGGAGGATGATGAGGACATTCAAACAGAGGAAGGTGATGTTTCACCTTTATTTCCTAAGACAGGTCATCCAATCGGAAGTGAGAATATAAGGAAAGGCAAATCTATTAACATGGAGCAACATGAGTTGTTTGAAGCACATCGATATACTTTGTTCAATACCAGAGATGAACAAGTAGAGACATTCATCAAGTAAGATAAAATAGTCGTTTGTTTTTAAACTTCATTTAGATGTTATGATAATGTATTTAAAATTTCATTTCATTTATAAATACACATTGATTAAAATACATTACATGCTTATAGGGAAGAGTTTAATTGATAATCATACTATAGGAAATGCATGGGTAAAAGCACAGGTCCATAGTAGAGAATTTGGTGATTGGTTTAGGGCCAAAGTTAAAAATATTGAGTGTCCAATCATTTAAGAAGGCTAGCTAAAGGGCCTAACTTTGTGGAAAAAAGATATACTGGATATTTCATTAATGGATATCGATTTCATATGAAGACACGGGATGCCCCTTGCAAAACTCAAAATAGTGGAGTGACTTTGTCAGGAACAACGGATAGTTTTGCTAGTGCTAGGGACCCAAATCCTGTCGATGGAATGGTTATCTATTATGGAATTATTCAGGATATCATTGAGATTGATTATTGGGGTTGCTTTAGTGTTGTACTTTTTAAATGTGATTGGTTTCATAATGAAGTCGATGAATATTGATTGACTCGGGTATACTTCAACAAAAAATGTAGTACAGATGATCCTTTTGTACTAGCATCTCAGGTGCATCAAGTTTTTATGTGGAAGACCCATTTGAGAAAAATGTTTATTATGCAAGAAACAAAGTCCCAGATGATTTGTATGATTTGGAGGGGGTCGAATATAGCTTCGATTAGCTTTTGATTCAAATATCATATTTGACTAAATGATTTTTGATATAGTTCTTGTTCTGTAGTAGTTTTGCGGATTATTTCATTTACGTCGTCATTTATTTTTCTTAGATGTTTTATATCTTCGGTTCTGAAGTATAATTCTAGGTGTAGTTTTACTAAGCTTTGTAGCGTATCTATTTCTTGTTTTATTTCGATCCATTGTTGTAAATATTCTTGGTTTATCATTTTATATTATGGAATGTTTTTGTGTAATGTTCTTCCTTTAATATTT